>JAPYZI010000813.1:0-41360 GCA_030523105.1 Ophioninae sp. A BG-2022a
CCGGAATCTCAAAAATCACGAAATTTCAAAAGGTCGTACGTTGAGTTTCTTGTATGCTATAGAGATTCAATGGGTGTGTTTGGAGAAGGTTGTTGCCTAACTTAAACAATGGCGTTGCATTCATATTGATATCTCGTATAGTTTTCCCGGAAAGTATATACTATTTATATGTATGTGAATACCTGTTGACACGCGTACATATACGCGTGTATTTTCGTTGCGACGAAACTACGGGCGTCTTTTCTCCACGCTACGCTCGAACGAATCCACACGTACATAAACACACACGCGCCCATGCGCAGCGCTTGGCGATTGTCCTGCCACGATTCTTAGCCCGAAAAGTCGAAACTTCGTAGCCGAATTCGCGTGCGGGGCGTACCATCCGTCGGTAACTCCTCGTAGCGCAAAACTCCAAAATTGTCATTACCAACGTAACGAGGTGCTGCGTCGAAAGTTTACAGTGTGTTCGTCATTCCCTTAGATGAGTTTCTCGAGAACCCAAACGAACGCATACAAATAAGTTGGATCACTCTCATCATTAGTTCCGTATAGTACACTAGGTGTGAACTGTTTTTCCTCGCATCCACGTTTTGTATTTTTTGATATATAAGTCCCGAAGTACTCCAGCGCCATTCTATCTCGTCACCGTTATGGGGAAAAATTGTCAGGCCAATTCTTGAATCTGAGCTCTATGACCGTGGGTAACGGTGTTTAAAAAAAAGGCGCGTACGTTAGCCGCCTTGCAGCAGGGCGGCTGGGGGCACTGTTTATTTACGCTAAGTCGCCGGTAGACTTAACCTCTAAAAAGTCCGCGTGTAGGTTATTATTACGAAAAGTTATTTGATTTTTATTTTGACGAATAGCAGTGACACACGATTTTGACCTCTAGAATGTCTGGGGCAGTGCGACAACTTGAGGAACGTCAATTGCCCGCCGAGGTTACGATAATGCGATGGTCTCCCAAAATGGACCTTCTCGCAGTTGCAAACAAAAAAGGTATGAAAATCACTACATCGGAAAAAATAAATGTTTCTTTGATCAGAAAAGCAACTTAATCTGTTGTTACTGAACAATCGACGAACATGGAAAATCTTCTACTAATACAATAAAATGGAGAGAACGAAAATGTTACAAACTTTTTGCTATCTCAAATTTACGTGAATCTGACGAATGGATATTCAAATTTAATTTGACAAATTTCTTAGTTATTCAAAAAAGATTCTACACTGAAAATCTATATAATGAAAAGACATTTTTCAATAGAATTTCAACCCGCCAAGCCTGTGCAACCCTGTCGATACATGCATTTAAAAAAAAATGATTTCCATTAATTAATTATACTTTATCAGGGCAAATATTGGTACTCTTCAAATCCAAAATAAGTACAAGCAATGTGTAATGGAGTTTTTATAGGAAAATTACTTTCTTGAATTCAAAGGCGAGGTTGCTCTGCATCGGCTGACATGGCAGCGTGTTTGGCTGCTGAGTCCCCAAGACGAAGCTGATGACTCTGTGGCTAATCTGGCTTGGCGGCCAGACGGCAAACTCCTAGCCGTATCTTACACGAATTCACGAATTCTCTGTCTTGTTGACATAGAGAACAAGAATATTATACACAAACGGCAACACGAGTGTGACAATACAGTAACATGCATGTCGTGGCTACCAGTTGGAGAGCCCGGAGCTGAGAGTTCCAGCCAATTTGCTAAAACAGCCACATCGCCCACGGGTGGATATTTACCACCTTTGCCAAGCCTGAACCGTGGTTTCGGACAGGAGCCTGATCGCAAGGATTTTCTTTTTCAAACGCTCGACATGTTGTTCGTACGTTTTTAGTATTTCCATACAGATACTTCATAGAACGGTTAAAAATGAATAGTGTTTCATTGATAGGTGGGTCTAGAGGATTCCGGAATAGCGATGTACGTATTTGGGATGTTTTACTGCGGCACTATAAGGATCGGCAACAGTCCTGTATCAGAGATAAGCGGTGGGTCGGGTGGACCCATATGGGCGAGCTGTCGAGACACGAGCGGCATAAAAGTGACGAGACTCTCGTGCCCACTATTGGAGAAAAGTGCCGCGTTTCTTAAAATTGCCCAAGTACAGGCAAACATTGAATACCTGATGGATTACTTGTCGCACACTCTCATGGCGATCTCTGAAGCTTGGGAAACGATATTACTCGAGATGGACGAAAAACTCGCACGGTACGCTGAAAGTAATCCACCATGCACGATGGCTGCGGATTTTCTCGAATTACTGATGATCGGTATACCGACCCAAAAGTTGGAGAACTTTTTACTTCGCGATCTCACGGAAAAGGGCCTCAAGAAACTTGGCCACAGTATCGAAATGTGTTACAGTAACATACAGGTAATTCATAAACACGTAAATTATGTGCGCACGTTTTTGTAATTGTATTCGGTTCTTGTGCTCGTATTAAAAGGGTTTTTTGTACAGAAACTCGTTCTCAAGCATCTAAGCAGCGTCGGTATGGCTCTTGTTTATCAATTGGGTGAAATGAAAGGTATGGCGCGTCTTGGCGGGCCTTATGAAAGCCTCGGCCTTAAGGATGAGAAACCTGTGACTCGAGGTCTTCATGCTGCTGAAGCTTTTCTCGCGAAATCCTCGGAAATTCAACAAGTTATCGATCATAGTATGAGAGATTACAAAGCGTTTTTCCGGTAAGCACCACGTTCTGAGTTAACAATGTCATATTATTATCATTTATTAGTTATGTCGCCGCTTCTCCTAGAATTATTATTATCAATATTGCGAATATTTGTGAAATCAATCATTTGAAAATATATATACAAATATCCTCGTTATTATATATGTATGACATCACAATTAGTGTAAATATTCTTGTTATTATTGCTATTTCGGTAACAATAATTAGCATTACGAGAAATAGCTTCGTTACGATCGCTATTATTGTTTTGTTACGATGACTATTGTTGGTTTTTTTTATAAAGATGGCTGTACGTGGTAATAGCGCGATTAACGGACGAAAGAGTTCCATCCGAGGCAAGTCGAGTGAGTCAGCAAGAGTTGACTTTCATTGCGGAATTCCTGCGTGGATTTGACAAAACGGAAAGCGGCTCGACTGGACGTAAGGGTGTAAATCTTGAAAAACTGGGACAATATTTGAGACGGGAGCGCTTGCAAACTTGTCTGACGGCTGAGGGCAGCGAATGGGCAGCGATGCTCGCTGAGAACAAGTGTCTTCACGAGCACCCGTTGATCGTGAAACAAGATCTAAATGCCTCGTTGCTGCAATCGCACGAGAAACTAGTCGAGGCAATAAACGAGGTATTTGCCGAAGCGTATCAGAGCCTGGTGAGCCACTTTACCATCACTTCGATCGCAATTGCGTCTTCTAAATCCTGTCAGACGACACAGATGGTTAGCCTCGACGAGAGTCTATTCATCGCCGCTGCTGATCCTGAGAGAAAATTGTTGAGGCTCTTCAAGGTCGAATGCAGCTGCGGAAAGACACAAACTTTAAATTATAGGCATGCGCTCGTCACGATAGACGCAAAAAACGGTGAGGCTTATTTTCGTAACCAGGGTCAGAAACCTTTCAATCCAGGTTTAATTTATTTCATGGTATTTTATTAATAAATGCACGATTTACGTATTTAATTCAAAATCTGTGTGTCAAAGGAGGACTATTTATCGATTTCTGGTATTTCTCACGTTACAGCATCCTTCACAAAAGTGGCCAACGATTTCATCATCACAGATCTACAATTTTACTCGCAGGAGTACGTCAGTCTGTTGTTGCTCAACCGTACGAATTACGCATCTTATCTCGTTCAGTTGGGTGTCGGTGCGACACTCTTTCTCGAGGAACGAGACGATAACTTTAGCTTGAGTGATCTCGTTGGATCAGCCTGGCCACGTCCTTTCCAAGGTATTTCCGCGAGACGTTTGGCTGTGAGTGGCCCCCGTAAGGTGGCTGCCGTTCTGAGCGAAACATCGCGGAAAATACGACTTCTCGAGACCGAGGTTGAGCCCGAGGACGAGGAGGATGAAGATGAGGACGAAAACGTGGATGAGAGCCTGATGGACACGTCGAATTGTAATCTACCCGGCACCTCATCCTGAAGCGTCAAGATTCCAGGTAAATTTTGTTGCTTGCTTTATTGCCCAAGTTTGAATTAACAAAATTCGTCCTATAGTATCAATAAAAAAAAAACAAAATCACTATTAAGAATTCTTTATTTAACAAGAATGAAAAAAAGCATCGGGGCTTCATTATATTTACAATGGCACTTGCATATTGTGGCAACTTAAAAAAAATAAAGCCAAAAACGTAAAACGACCATAGATATTGGCTCAGTTCAATTCTATGTCGAATGGATTTCACTGATTGCTTGTCTTGTGTTCATTCGACTTATTTCTCTTCAAGGAAGTCCTTGTTCCTTTCGCATTTGCTGAAAAACTTTCGGGAAATCAACGTCCAGGCCCATGTTGTCTATTCCGGCGGGTTCGGGATTAGAATTCGCACCGGCCGCAGGTGGTACGCTCTGAGGATTTTCCTTGTATCTCGCGGGCGAGCTCTCTCTGGATTCCTCCAAATCTGAACGGTCGTTGGAAATTCGTGAGGTCAAAATTACGTTTTCGAAAGAGATCGAGCGATTCATCGGCAAATGTCGAAGGATACTGATTTTTTATAATCGGATACATCCAAAAACAGTTCAAATTCGGACTTTTCCCATGGTCCACTAAAACGTTTCTGTAAGTTTAAACACCTTTGACAGTTTCAGCTGACATTTTCATTGTTTTTGAATGAAAAATCTCGTTGGATCGATCGGGTCGCGATTTCTTTTTCGAATATCATCTGGCGAAATAAATTAGTATCCTGTGATATTGAGCGAGAAAACGTCCGACTTTAATTTATTGAGGATCATTTTTAACCAATACCGAAGAATCTTTGTCGTCGCCTCTTCAACGTTAGAACGAGCAAAAATCCCGCAATACCGACCACGATCACCATCACAGCGGCCATACCGCGCAGCAGATTCGTCTGTGAAAAAGACAGAAATATTGAGGCTTATTTCATGAGAGTAAAATATTTGACCAACAATTGAGAAGAAAAAGGGAGAAAAAATGAAAAAGTCCTAAAGTTTTCGTTTCTCGTTTTTCGATATTCAAAATGTGTTCAGTTCCTTGCGAGATGGTACCTCAAAATCATTCTCCCAGACCTCCTCCCAATCCTTCTTGACGATTAACTCGACAACGTGAATATTTATGGCAGAATTGTCGGATATTCCTCTCGAGATGCATTTGTAGAAACCTGATTCGGCAGTCGAGACACCCTGCAATGCCACAATAAATCAATGAGCTTCGAGCTTTTTGTTATCTTTTCTCGCGAAAAAAAAAGAACACGGAATGAACGTTTTGCTGAGATTCAATCATAACGTAACTTTTTTACATCATTTTAACGGCGCAAAAGATTTTCATTGATAAAGGAAAATAAAAACCGGAAATTGGAAAGACAGAAAAAGAAAGAAGACATGAAATCGATTTTCTACGACATTTTGAATGATAAATTCTGCCTAGTCTTTTCTACTAACAAGAAACATGTTCTTTCAACAATATTTACGGAAAATAGCCGTTGACTAGTAACGTTGCCAGCAAGTCCAAAAAATATTTCCTACGAAAATGTTCCGAAACCAAAACTTTGTATATTCTAGTAACATTTTTATCGAACTGGGGTAAAAATGTATCTACAATAATTAATAATAATTAATCAAAGTTTATTTATAATAATTGATCACGAGATATAAAATGTCTATTAGAAAAATTCTTGTCGATCGAAAAGTCCTTGAGTCGCAGCTTTGCAAGTGAGAGAAACTGGTGAGAGAGGCCCAAGGCTCTTTCTTAATCGTGAATACGATCGAATATTTACATCGCGTGTTGCAATTTGTTTTCCTTCTTTAACTCCACTTGAACTCACTCTTATCATAAGTTTTCCCGTAAGTACTTCGTAGTTGTATTTTTCCTCGTCCATCGGATTTCCGGGTCCGATGATCATCCGGTCGTCCGTCAATTGCCAGAACATGAAGCGATGATGATCGTCGCTGCTCAAGCACGGCAATTCGGCCAAGTGGCCGGCGCCCACTTCGGTAACGGTGACCACGCCACTCGCTGAACCGCAACTCCCCAGGAGAAGCGACACTCCAAAAATCAGCGCGAATCTTCCCGTCATCTAAGAAACGAAAAAACCGGGTCGAAGAAGCAAAAAACTGGGAATAGTAAAAGTTAGCTGCATGAATTCGAGTTGACAGCGGAGAACAAATTCTGAAATATCGAAAAGCTTATAATCGAGTACAAAACGGAAGAAGACTTTGAAAATCTCGATAAAGCACCTTAGCGGCTTAATACAAGATGAACAAATCCAAAGCCAACTCTCGGAACAACCGTAGACGAAGCAATTCTTGAAAAATTCTGAAAAGAAATCTTAAAAACAGTAAAATCTCTCCCAAACGGAACGTTTCTGAATAACGTTCGAGCAAACTAAAAACGGAAGTAATTAGAAAACTCCGAAACCTGTGCGACCTTGACCCGTCCATTGTATCATTGGACAGATTCAAGCGAAGAAATATCCCAAAGAATCGACACAATCTTAAAGAGGATATCGTAAAAGCTCCTAAGAATTTTTAAAAAGAAACCATATTTCAAAAGCTTCGAAATTCCCTATTTTCCAAAACAGGCGGATCGAACAATTGCCACGCAGTCTTTTCATTTACAAAAATAAATCTTTTCAAACGCACGAAAGTAAACGGGCGTCGTTGCGTCATTGACCAACGAAAAAAAAAGAGGGAAAGGCGAAAGAATGAGTTGTAAGAGGAATCGTGGCACTCACGTTCACAACACTGGCGATCGATTCGAGAAACTGCGAGGGAACGGTGCACGATTACGCGGAGGTGAAAAACGCGCAAAAGTGGTGAAACGCGTTTCGACGATATCCGGATGTGATTCAATAATTATCTCGACACAAATGATTATGCGATGTGCGACTGGTTTGAGAAACGAACTAATCGAGACAACTACACGACTTGCGTGTTATAACGTTTGCCGCTTGTCTAACGTGTCTATTCCCGTGTGGAGAGAATATTTCGCATCCTTGGTGTGCGCCGAACGAAGACGTTATTTTTAGTGTTTGGTCCCGCAAGACCGCGAGGAACGAGCAATCTCGTGACGACACTGTGTTTTCGACGTCAACTATAACTCGCCGATCAGTTCTCGCGCACGTCGCGCGGTTCTTTGTTAACGACGGCCAAAAGATCCACGAGGTGATCCGTCGTAAAAGACTCGTACCGTGATCGGCGAACGTCCGACAAACGTTCAAAGTTTCCCGAGCCGTAAAAACTACTAGCTGAAGATGAGAGCTAAATGAATGAAAACAGAAAAAAAAACAAACGGGTTTTTTCTTTTCGAAAATTTCTTACCTCGCGCGCGAGAAAAGCGCACGTTTATCCAGCTGTACCAATTCACGTATCGATACATGTCTCTTCTTATTGTTTTTTTGTCGTTTTCCATCCACACATTGTCCGAAGAGAGGACTACAGCTGCCGCACAACTCGACAGACATCAGACCCCGCATACGCCATTCTTTCGCATTACACATTCGTCGCGTGGCCTTGCATAAGCGAGGATCCGTCACGTTCCTAAATGGGCCACGAGGGTGGTCGACACCCCGGTATTGAGTAATTTCACTGCGCGTAGATCGAACGTGCCAAAATGAGAACGCTCGTCTCATTTTTTCTTTTTATTTTACGCGAGGGGTTGCTTGTGGGACGAACGCGTCTGGAGTTCGGATTTCATTCAATGTATGTAACCCAAGATCGGTATGCGTATAGAGAGTCTCTCATTGCAATTGCGGCTCCAAAATAATCATTGCAAATGCATCTCCAAAACAATCATCGCTAAAGTATCGTATGAAAAACGCAAAAACTGTACGATGCAAAAGCACAACGTTGGTTAGACATATTGAAAATAAATCATCAACATCTGAGATATCGTCGCGACATTCGTTGTTTTAAGTATTGCAAGTATGTAACGTATAATCTACGGAAAATTGCCCTCGGCAGTGCTCTCGCTCGTTCATTATCTGACAATATTTCAACAAATGTAGAAACTAGGAAATAGGAGAAGAAATCCTATCCGCAGTAATCGAACAACTCTCCTCATTTAATTTTACATAATTGAATTGCAACGAAAAGTTTTTATTCTTATTACGAGTGTTCTTCTTTATGCACAATCAGACTGCAAATTTTGCTGTTTTCGGTAATCCTTATTACAGGTTGATAACAAAAACTTACAAAAGGAGAGTGAAGGGACAGTAACAAAAAATAAAACGATAAAAAGAACAAACATTTTTCGTTATCTTCCAATTATGGACGCCCAATTCCATTTGACTCTTCACTGCCAAAAATATCCAGAAAATACAAACCATAAAAAGATCAAGGGTAAGATACCCCACTCGCAAGAGAATATAACAGAGCATCCGAGATCGGTAAGATAACCTTTCTTCCAGCAGAACGTACCATGAACTAAAATTCCTGGGAGAACTTTCATACAAGCCATTGTCAGTAACTGGAATGATGAATGAGATGAATGAAAACGTCTATCGCCAGTGCAGGTAGGAGGATCCACAGTGGAGCAAGTACAGCCTTCGCCGGTAAGTTCCAATGAGGCGCTTCTAGCCTCAGGCAGATTAGGATTTGGGTACTTAGCTTCAATAGGACTGCTGCCATGTACCATCCCTGAAAATAATAGTTATCGCACATGTGAATCGTAATTACATTTGAATAATATATAATTATAATAATAATTAGGTGGAATAAAAATTAAACTGTAACAACAGTAAACATGTGACAGAATAATAATGGTAAATTGTACAATATTAATAAATAAACATAAATACATTCATAAATCTTCAGATTAAATAACGGAATGATAGAAGTCAATATAGTACTAATTATGATTAACACAGTGATAACATCAATAAAAATAGAAACAACCATGAAAATGGTGCATGTAATAATAGTTATACTTATAATAATTATCAATAATAGAAATATAATAATAAATCATCAGAATAAACAATACAAAAGTCTTTTCAATTACCTTACGCCTCAAACTGCTAATTCGATCGTGTCCGTTCTTACAGTGTGATATCATATTGAAGACAATATAAATGAGCAGTATATTGTCGTACAGCCACATCGGTATAAAAACGATAAACCAATTCCATTGTATTCTCTGATCGAGTCTGAGGACCAGCAATATCAAAAATATCAATATATTGAACCACGTGAACAAAGCACGATGTAAAACTGCCATCGACTCGAATTTCTACACAGATTCTATATCCTCTTTCTCGCCAAATTGTAATACGCGTTTTTGTTTCGTTCGATACTATGGTGTTTTTCCTTTATAACCTCTCAGATTCTGAAACACTGACAGAACGTGCAAAATTTCAATGCCCGGAAAACCGCATCGTGGCGCCATCATGCGGTAACCGCACGGACTGCTCACAAAATTTACCGAACGAGAACTCCAATCGGTAAGGTCTTTTGTTTTCCCTCGACAATTACGTGATAATTTATGTAAATGAATTCATCGTAAATTCCGCAAACGACTGCAAACAAATTTCTACGACGTCGAGCACAATTACATTAAGTTGGCGTATATTTAATTAATTGTCAGTTATTCGTATTGTTTGGAATTTACGGGAGGAATTTCAACAATTGATTACCGAGCTCCATCTACAACAGGTGGTCGTGGAATATGACTGTAGCTACTATTTTTTTATGAAACCTTTCTAGTGACCCTGGTCAACTATGCGATATCATTCGATACGGTTATGTAATATTTTCCGAGATGTGAATACATATGTGCGAGCAATATAAATGGACGTAAATAATATACAAGGAGCCGCGACTCATGGCTTTGGCGAAATAAAAACTCCGTGACTTTACGTGTCACGTAAATCAGTTTTTTTTCCTCTTTTTACGTATCGCAGCCTCGCAATGTTACCATTGAACTCGTCAGTTCCGGTTTAATCAGCTGGACACTGTTATCATAAATTGAATATAATCTCTTATACGGGCGAGAGAGAGAAAAATAAGAAGCGTACTGTGAAATCTTTCAGTACCAACCAGATCATATATTCAAAGCCATACTTCTGCACGACTATTCGTACGGACACGTATGAATTTGCGAACAATAGTGACCGGTTATCGATAAGAGCCCGAGCGCTCCCATTTTGTCAAGTCGCACTCTCATTTTCTCGTGACACCATACGCGCTTTTTTCCCGTTATTCTTGGACAAAAAAAGTATGGCTGTTCGCGACGAGAAATTTGTACGAGATGCCGACGCCTTGGAGTCTGACGCGCACGGAAATTTGCCAGCCGACCAATCTGGAGTACGTATTAACTTCTCGTCACATTTTATAGTCGCACGTTTCTATACAGTTTGATCTCTCAATTCTTCTCATCTCTTTTGACGGTACAAGGAGGCCCAGTTTTGCTTTATTGCCAATAAATTTAATCAATCTTGTCAGAGCATTATTAAATGAACCGTCAGACAAAAAGTTTGTCCAAAATGGGGAAATAATTGATTTACAAGTCCGGATCACGTCGTACATGCTCAGTCGTACAAATAGCCAACTTAATAATAAATCAACACTCAAAAATGTTAATTTTCGAGTTGCAATAATAATTGAATTCAAATTTCGACGATGTTTGGCATATGGTTGACTGAGGCTTTGTCAATGACTGTTTTCTGTTTTAACGAACCAACAAAGAATCCCAATTTTCAAATTTAATGAATACAAACTTCTACCCTTCTTTTCAATGTATGTGTCCGGAAATTAATCACTGATTTTTTTTCGATAAGTAATATTTCTTCTTGTATACGATCAATATTATTAAGGAATTGGGAAAAAAATGATTTAATATAAATTGGATTTTTGCGACGGGAGCTTTCGATTGGCCATGACATGTGGCGATGCAAATGCTGTGCGCGGCTGTTCCTCGTGGTAAAAGAGATTCTTATGGTCACGAATGTTCTTTACAAATATGAGGAAGTTGACTGTAGTTGTAATTATAGGACATTTTGGTCTGCTGTACGAGACTAAAGGGATTTTAGACGACCGTAGCGAGGCTATTAATAATTGAGACACCAGTCGGTTTCAGCTAATGGATAGAATGGAATCATCGTTAAAATGAATCTATTTTTAAAGGATGCGTGCATTCATTTTCATTCCGGTCTTTCTTCCATTCGCTCGCTCTTTTCTGTTCCAATCGAATGTCCACGACAGTGTCATTGTTTATTGCTTTTATTAACTTCCGTTTATACTGAATAGAGATTCTGACCTTACGGAGCCGCCTGATTTTTTTTAATGAGACAGCTAGATCAAATCGAAATATATTTTCACAATTATCCTGGTATGAAAAAGGAAACGTAGAAATGAGTCTCCGATAGGCTTCGGATTGTTGCAAATTACTTTTTTTATTTCTTGAACATTGCGTTCGTTTTCAGTGTATTGTTTTAAGGTTATGACGCCACTAACGTAAATTCGAAATTATTCCGTAAGTCGGCGAGAACATCGATGCTTTTCTTTTATTTTGAGACCCAAGTAGGCTGGTGTTTCGTAACTTTCATCGCGCTACAAGGAGTGATATTTAAAAATTCTCGTGGTCTCGTCGACCGCCGCAGGCGGCTCGTTTGGCACGTCACGTACACGCACAAACATACGGCAGCAAAAATTGCGATTCACACGCGGGTAATCTTTCGGCCGATACACGCGTGGCGTCCGCCAATCTTTTCAATCGATCTGTGCCGCGAAAATGTTGAACACGCGAGATCGGGTGATTATTTATTAATTGCTGTGATATTTTAAGCTCTATTTGATGTGTGCGTATTTCGTTGTACGATGGCTAAGATAATTCATCGATCTTACGAAGAAATGCCACTTTACGTTATCTCGTCCCAATTCCATCGCGCGATAACCTCGTGTTTTTTGTACTTGTATCCAGTTCGTTCGTTAATATGTCGTGTGTATGAAACACGTGGTATGCTAATTTGTTGATAATTGATTCAAGGGCTCATCGATTGTGTCATAACCTTGTAAAAGGATGCACTTTTATACACGTCTTTCATAGACTATTTCATCTTTCGGTAACAATAAATAGAAAAACCGGCCGTTCCAATTCATCGAAGAATACGCGTTTGGTGGTTTATTCACAAAAAATAAAATCAACGAGAAGAAGTTTTAAACATAGCAAGACAAATTTCTTACTACAAAATGTTCGGTGTTTCGTTATATTGCATGTTAAAATTATTAAGTATTGAAATTAAAAATTTCCATAGAACATATCGTTAATGAAGTATTAAAGAAAATAACCGAATTTAATTAACAAATTTAATCGAGAACAAAATTAATTATATTCAAAACGAAATAATGTAAAAGGTTTGTTTAAATACAACTACTACACAAATAAAAAATTTAATAAAATAAGAAAGCCGTGTAATGTGAATCACAATTGATGAACAAATTTTAAGTACTAACCTAATTTTACATCTTTACTCTTGGGCAATTGAAGCAAAAATATCTAAATATTGTAAATATAATAAATACAAGACTAAAAGTCTCTGGTAACGATGTCTGATAAACCTGTATTGAGAAACCAACGTTTGTCCTTGTTGTAAGAAGCAATATAGGAATCAGTCTGGAAATGAGAAAAAAAAATTCTTCTCCCACAGATTCTTCCAGTTTTGGCTGCTGTGGGAATCGGAGCAGTCGTTGTTATTGCCATTGGATTCTATGTGTCGTGGAAAGGAAAGAGTAAAAAGAAGGCGTCGCCCATTTTGCTGGAGAACCCGACTATAAAGTACAAACTGCCGCTGGTTGAGAAAGAGATCATAAGCCATGACACCAGGAGGTTTAGATTCGGTCTGCCGACTCCGGAGCACGTACTGGGATTGCAGACTGGCCAGCACGTACTCTTGACCGCCAACTTGAATGGCGAAGTGGTTATTCGTGCTTACACTCCAGTCAGCAGTGACGAGGACCATGGTCATGTGGATTTGGTTGTTAAAGTGGGTCCTTTCAGTTTACAAAATTACCTTCAGTGTTCTCTTTAATACCATTACACACTCGTATGAGCATATCCTATTCAATTTTTCAAATTCATCAAACCTTCTGCTGTCATAAATCTTTTTACTGCCCTGTTCAATAACATCGTAACGGAAGGATACTGCAGAATTCACAATTGAATATGCTTCTTTTGCAGGTTTACTTCAAGAATGTCCACCCGAAATTTCCAGAGGGTGGAAAGATGTCCCAACATCTGGAAAGCCTGAAAATTGGTGACACTCTCGAATTTCGCGGACCTTCTGGACGCTTGGTGTACAAGGGGGCTGGCAAATTTGCCATAAAGCTACTGCGCAAAGATCCACCAACGGAGCATGTAGTGAGTAAGGTAAGAAAAGCAAGGAATTACTAATTTAGAGAAAAAATTGATCAACAGCAAACTGGTGGTTGTTTCTTGGCTCAAAATGTCTATCATTCAAATATTATGACAAACCGCTGTTTCAAACAGTTATTGAAAAAAACTTATACAACTATTACTTAAAACCCCTGCTATTAAAATTGGCAGTATTCATTATTCATGACTCTAATGTTCCAGCGTCGTAAAACCGAATGATATCATTTCCATCCAATGAAACGATTATACAGTTGATAGACTACGCTGAAGCGTTTGCGGGAGAATGCATTCTTTCGTCTCTCGTGGAATCTCGACAATCTACAAACGATCGTTTGAACTCCTAATGAGCAAAGAAACTCGCAATAAATAACGTGACGCTAGTGTTTCGAAGAGACAGTGGTTACCGTTTATAAGTGAAAACGTGGGGGAACCGGCTGTACAATTTCATTGGTGTGCTTATCGCGAAGAGTACGACGACTCGGAGCGAGTAATTTTGTAGACACACGAGACGATGTGTGTTGACCCGGTTGGCACACAACGCCACTTCCCTGATTCACCGTCTTTTTGTTTCACCCAAAAATAGGCGGTTATGATAGCCGGCGGTACGGGAATAACACCTATGCTCCAGCTCATACGTACGATCACAAGGGATCCGAATGACCACACGAAAATCGCACTCCTGTTCGCGAATCAGACGGAGAAGGATATTCTCTTAAGGCAAGAATTGGAAGAATTGGCGAATAAGTATCCGGAGCAATTCAAACTTTGGTACACCCTCGATTCGAGCAGTGAGGATTGGAAGTACAGCACAGGCCACATTAACGCTGATATGATAGCGAAGCACACGTTCCCACCTTCGACGGACACCATCGTTCTTATGTGCGGCCCACCGCCCATGATCAACTTTGCCTGCACACCCAATCTGGACAAACTTGGCTACGATAGCAAGCTCAGATTCGCTTATTGATCGGCACAAACCGCCTCAACCGAAACTCGTCACAGGCACGAAGGAACGAGAAAATTCCGTACTCTCGTAGTAGCCAAAAGACTGTCACGTACATTCGGAGCTCTTCGAATGCAGAAGTTGGAAAACATGAGGTCGTGTATACCTGCAATCTTTTTTTCTTTACATCGCCGCGAGATTAAGCTCGTTTGTCATTGAAAATTCAGCGTTTTACCGATTCAGGTAGAAGCATATTTTTTTCATGTCTAAATTCGTTCCGGAAACATTAAAGTCGAAAGTCGGATCGAAAGTTTCCCTAAATTCTTCCGAAGGACAAGAAAAATTAAGATCTAGACAATGTTTCACAGTTTCTTATTTTAAGAAAAAGATGAATTCAGCCTCGTTGATTATGAAATTCCATCGCGGTTTGGTCACAACGACATTAGTCACAACGCGCGGGATTATCCAGATAAAAAATATATATTTTTTTTTATCAACAAAATCATTTGTGTCTATAGAAACTTTGAAGGAGAATGCTTGTGAAGAGTATATACGTCTAAAAAAAGGTTATGATCCTTTGGCATAATCGGTGATAGATTTATATAAATTCAGTGGAGCTGGCCGGATCGCCATCTACCCTAAATTCGACTTAATCATTGTTAACAATGAATAAGTCTAATTTAGGGTAGGCGGCGTCTTCTTCACGTGTCGAGCGCGTGTACGTGATGGAAATAATGATAACCGTCGGTGCAAAACATATTAATGGTTGAAGCATTTATTTATGTAAAAACCTATGGTATTGTTATAAAAAGAAACGAGAGAAAGGAAGAGAGAAGTGGCTGCGATGTTTTTTCCGCCTAAATTTCCGTTCTTTTTCTCGCATAAGCATCGAATCGTTCGGTAATGACGATGAAAAACGAAGAGTTCGTTTGGAGTTTTGGTTGATGATCGGGCCTGCGATTGCCGCACGACGCAGCGTTCAACGCGAGTTGTACGAAAAAGAAAAAATTAGTGCGTTCCTTGTCCTCGATGCGAATAATCGGGGCAACGTAAGAACAAAAAAAAACTTTTAACTTCGCGCAAATACCATAAGCACGTTCTGAACGTAGGAGAAAGTTTTGATAACGAGAATATCGAACGCTTTGTATCGCGAGGAAAGGGTAATTAGCATCGTCCGTGATCGGGCGTGCGTTTCCTCGGAGCTGCGCGTAGTATATCATCCACGCGAAGTATCATTTCGGCAGCCTCGGCCGCACTGAGCAGAACCTGCCTCTTCACGGCCCACGACTCCGTTATTCCAAGCTTTTTCATGCATGCGATCTTTCCGTCATCCATATCTGCAACGAATAAATACAAAAATACGGTATTTTGGCGACATTTGAATATGAGACGTTCGAACGCATTCAAGTAGAAAAGAGCTCTGTTGCCATAATTTTCTGTTCGGCATAATGTGCACAGAAATGAGTATGCGAAATGATAATTATGAGAAAAGATAGTTATTTGCCACTATTATTATTCAAGATAATTATTTTCTTATCATCAAAGGTTACGCACATTTGGAATGATTGATCGAAAATAAATAGCATCGGAAATTAAACCCGCTTGAAATAATTATCGTTAAAAATTGATATTACTGAAAGTATGATCCTTGAAAGCAAGTCGTGGTCGACATTGCCATTTCGAAAAACGCCGTCACCAAAAATAGAGCCTGCTAATTACAAATCATTCGTATAATTACCGAGTCCAAGAGTATAAGCTCCGGAATTGTGGGCGGCTCTCAACTCGCTGACTAACTGTGCGGAGTCGTAGCCTGCGTTGTCGGCGATGACGGTCGGCAATTGCTGAAGAGCCCGTGCGAAACTCTCCATTGCAACGGCTTCTTTTCCGGGCGTTGCAGCCGCGGATTTCATTACGGCGCACGCCATTATCATCTCGCTGCATCCGCCACCATAGACGATCCGCGATTCGCGGACTGTCGATGTCAACACGCAGAGGGCGTCGTGAAGGGAACGCTCGGCCTCGTCGAGAATTTGTTGCGTAGCACCGCGTATAACGACCGTGCAAGCTTCGCCGAGGGCAACACCCGAGAAACGAAGCAGGGTCTCTTCGCCGATCATAATCTGTCGCGATTGAAAAATCCTTCGTACACTCGCGATACTTCTGGCGATGTACCGAAGTATTTACAATAGAAAAAATTGAAGGCATGTGGTACCTGCTCGATCAATTCGCATTTGCCGAGTTTGACAGCTTCTGGATTGTCGAATGTACTGACGATCTCACCGCCGGTCACGAGAGCGAGTCTCTCGATACCGTCGAAGTCCGCGTGCTCGATCGCCATTATGCCTGCGTCAGCGAACAACTGCTCCGGATAGTTGTAGATCAACTGTCGATTGATGAAAACGTTGCAGCCGTGCTTGATGATTTTGTCGACCTTGTCCTGTTCGGCAAAATGCAAGGAGACAAATAAGATCGATATTCGGTTTTTATATGTCAGTATAAACGCACCGATGTCTTTTAATGTCCAATATTTAATATAAAAATGTAATTATTCATATTGACTTCGTGCGCACGAACGTTCCGAAGCATTTTCGTTTTTTGACGATACTCTCTAAGGCTTTGTAATAACGATATTATATCGTGATAAGTTGAAAAAGTTGAAATCTCGCCTTCCTCGCGTTCAGTTCGTTTGCGAAAAGTATTAGTACGTGGAGCTAAAGACGGCAGGCGTGGTTGCTTTCAGTTACATGTTTAAAAAGTAACTATGAACCCCTTAAAGTGTATATTTTTGTTGCGAAACGAGAAATAGTAAAACGAAAACATAAATAAATGCACTCACTACATAAGTATAAATAAAGTACTCAAACTTGAGAGAATTAAAGAGAAAAGATCACAATAATTACATATACTCATTCTCACCTTCATTTTTTCCTTTTCAGCGGTCTCGAGTTCGGCAATCTTCGCCATGGAATCGACGCGCACCCTTGATCCAAATACTTTGATCTTGTCAGTGTCCATAGGCGTATTGGCGATGAGAATTTTCGCGTCTGTGACTTTTTGGGGCTGATGCACCCCGGGCCTCTTGTCAAGCAAGAAACCAGCATCGAGAAACGAATCCGCAAGGGTACCACCGCGTTTCTTGATAATCTGTATCGCGGACAAGTTGCCGGAGCCCTTGAGACGTAGCACAGCATCTACCGCAAGCTTGCTGAAATGTTCCTTGTGCTGCGAAAGGATTTTTGAGCTTAGTGTCGTGCGTGCAATGTTCATCAGATCCTCGCGAAAACGTTCGGGATCCGCGGAGTTGTCAGAGGCCGCGTTCATTAGAGCTTCACGGGCGACCGCGACCGCGTTACGCCAACCAGCTATTATCGTCTGCGGATGAATCTTCTGGTCGATGAGCTTTTCTGCTTCTCTCAGAAGTTCGGACGCTGCAGAATTGACAATGAGAAAATTATTTAATTTTTTGGGCATTAGTTTTTTAAGAGAAGTCAGTAAACTCCTTTGTGCGTTCTTATAAGATGATGTCTGAATGGAAAAAAAAAACAATTTTCTATAAAAAAGTTTTATTCCTTTATAAGACCTTAAAACACAAAACTCAGAGATCCAATCTGACACGAACGTAAATTTGATTTGAAAAAAAGATTCTTCATCTAATAAACAACATTGTAGTGCTAATAAATAGGAAGAAAAAAAAGAAAATGACAAAAGGCTTACCGAGTACAGTCACAGAGGTAGTTCCATCACCGACTTCGTCGTCCTGTACTCTGGACATGTCTACAAGGATTTTGGCAGCAGGATTGTCCACACCGACACTCTTAAGAATCGTTGCACCATCATTAGTTACTTGCACAGTTCCAGCGGTCCGACCATGGGCGACAAGGATTTTGTCCATGCCTTTAGGGCCCAGCGTGGATTTAACCAGATCGCCGATAGCTATGGCTCCGACAAAGAGACTGAGTCGAGCCACTTCAGCTTTCTCCTCTTCTGCTTCGTTCTTCAAAATTCTTACAGGATTGAGGGACATCTGAAAATTGAAAAACAGCCCAATTTATTACACCAACGTTATTTTATGATTCATTACACCAATGTTATTTTAGCAGGCTGACCAAGTTTGGATAAATTTAATTATGAGTTGATGGGATAAAGATCAATTGAATTAATCTTAACTCCAAAATCGAGCTAGTTCGACATTCACAGCGACAGTTTGATTAAAGTTGAATTTAAATATGATTTAGTTATAATTGAATTTTAATATGATTTAACCTAAATTCTAACTACAGTTTAGTTAAGTCTGAATTTGCGATTCTATCAATTATATGTTTTACGAGTAATTACATTCTGTTTAGATTACTCATAAGATTGAAATTAGTTCAATTAGAGAAAAATTAAAAATCAAATTGAATCGAAGAATTCAGTATCTTGTTATGACAATCGAAATAAAAGTGGTTTTTGGTTCAAAATCAATACGAAATTGAGTTTTGTTAAATTTCAACGTAAATTGTAATAAAATCGAGATGAAGGGGTGCGAAGCCATGACGAACAATTGGCGTGTTCCGGAGCTGCACGAGTAATGAATACGAAAAAAATCGCAATATTCTGAATCACGAGAATTACGCGATTCCCGAAATTGATTAAACTACGTGGAAACAAAAAATCGCAATGGGGAAATTCATTTCGAGGTGTGGTTTGTGTTTCTCGTAACGGGAGAATACACGTGCGCCATTTGTCACACTTTTTATTTCCGTAGGGTCCATTGCCGGCGATGGAAACAAACACACATTTTCCCGACGAACCCACGATTTTGCCGATGCTTTATGCTGTTAATTTATTGCGGAATTAAAGAGTGCACGAACGAATAAGACAATTCGGTAATTACCATCTTGAAGGCCGGTAATAAAAATGTAACTATTCGCGAACACAAGCGCCGGGATCCGTGAAAAACCTCAGCACGTTGAAAGAAGGCGATGGACGGTGGAGTGTAGAATTAACGGCGCTGCTGTATCCTCGCTCTTTCTCTCTCGCTCTCTCTAGCACTGGCGTGAGGCGCAGATGGAACTGCGCAGAGAAATCACGTGGGCCGGGAACGAATGACGCTCACTTTTTCTCCCAATTCGATCCCTTTTATGGACATTTCCCGTCCAAATGGCATTGACACTCGAATTTGTGCGTTCTTTAACGATTCATTATCTTCTACGTGATGTGCGAACGCCGCGTATTAGCTGAAAATTTGTTTGCTGATTTTTTGGTGGGACGATTCTTGTCTCGGAAGGGGAAAAAACCAGCGTTTTGTATGTTATTGTCGAGGATGGGAATGAGTTGCGTTTATCTATAATGTCAAGCATGACCTTACCGACAATGATATTTTCGCAGTCGGCTATGCAGATAACACGTGTATCGACTGTGGCTAATATGTAGGTAGCGGCGTTATCGACAAATCGTTACCCTTCAACGTGTTGTTTTTAAAATTCTGCAGAATGATAAAGTAGAGGAAAATAAAGTTGTTCCTCTGTAAAGCACAAATGTTTTAAAAGGTTATATTTATCTAATCTTTTTTCGCTGCCATTTCGCTGGTTTCGGGCCGCGGATAATTTTTTTTTACGTTCCAGAGCGAACTAGAAAGGCCTTCTTATCTACAATGTAAGAGAGCTATAGCCGATAAGCAATGCCTGCGGGCGTGCCGAATAAAAGCGATAAATGCATATCGTCCTTTAAATATGAGAACTCTACACCTGCGCGTTACAACGCACACGAAGTCCCTGCAAACGTTTCCGTTTCCCGAGACCGAGTTTTATTGAGAAGACAAATATTAAAAGATGCAATAAAAAAAATTCCAGCATACGCGAGTGCTGGAACGTCTGTGAATTTTTATCGATTTGTGTCGATTTTTGTCCATTGAAAACAAAAAAAAATTATTGTATCCCTCCGATACTCCCGAGATCCTCGTAAATCCCAAAGTTATCCAATCGTATGTGCACTTTTCCAGTCGGTGACTTCTGATAGGGCTTCCCTCAAAATTCTTCAATATTCAGAAGGACTCGAATAAACAATAGAAAAATCGCGTCTTCCGATAGGCGTTGTGGATTTTTCGATTTCCAGTGCTTCGTAAATTCCAAGTGTCCAGGTTTTGTCCGAAGCAAGAACTATCGTCGTGAAAAGAATGAGAAATATCCGCATAATCGATACACGCGAAGTGTCAAGCTATTTTCAGGTTGCTTCTTTTTTCGCCCACCATTCGCTACGATCACGCGCTTGCGCGCTTGTGAGTGTGCAATTGTGACGGGTTTAGCCCTTTGTAACACGGCGATCCGTATCGGCACTGATCCGCGTAAAGAAGTGCGCAAACGAAGGGAGCTCATCGATAAATTACGTGTACAAAAGCGTACAATCGTCCATCCGTAACGGTCTTGGGCTCGCAGCTGTCCCATAGTACTTCCCTTTAACCGTGACAATAGGGGACGTGCGGCGCAACGCACATACGACGAAACTCTATTGCAACCTCAAATATAATGAAAACTAAACGCGCGTACGAGCCGCGGGTTTCTCGCGAGTATTGTACATGCTCATAGACTTTAAGAGACTACCTCTCAAAGAGAAACGTGAAAATTCCTCGTTAGTCATCCACTGTTTAGCGGATACGATATTTAACGGTGCAAAACAGGCGAATAGAAGTCCCCGCGCACGCAATACCTGTACATGTGTGTGTCTGCTGTTGAATCATGAGTGAGATGCCCATAGAACCGCGATGATTGTACGCTTGGATATGCGCGCAATCACGTATAGAATGTATTATTTCGTTAATATATGAATCATGATGTAGCCATTCTTTACTAAATACTCGGAATCCTCGCGCCACTAGGCGACATCGCGATTTTGCATTCGCGGTCATCAGCCTTTCGCCTATGAAACTTTCTAGGTTTTTAAGTGCTTTACAACACATTGCGATAGGCAATTTCGTTAGAAAATTTGTACGTTGGTTGGTCGAAATGTTTATTTTTATATAAATAAATTTGCTTGCTCAATGTTTGTTCTTATGTACTCGGCGTGTTAGAATGAAACTTCGGTTTTCTAACAGATGGCAGTACTCATCAACTAAACACTCGATTTCGAGAACAGTTACGAATTAAAACATTAACGGCCATCCTTGAAGATTAGGATGTGTCAATTCGTGAACATTCGATGAAGTGCTCCTCGATCCCTCAACCAACCAATAATATTCCAATACTGTGTAAATTGTTACAATTGGTACGTAAAATACAGAGATAAGAAATATTGATATCTGCAACTCGTGCACTTGGCTCAACTTCCATATACGATGTTAATTGGTAAGTGCAAAGAACAAATTTTTTCAAAAAGCAGCCTAACTTTGTATTTATTTCTTTTGTCAAAATACCAATGTTCCGAGCGCGACAAAGTACGACTGTTTCCTTCCGTGCGATTCGCGATGTCTTTCTACATTCCCGGTAAAAGGCCCTGAAAGCGATAGCGTGCAGTAGTTTGAAGTGTCACCCGGCCGAGATCCGGGTACTTTTTTCTCTTTCTCTTGCCCGCAACGTACGTCGGGAGTGCCGTTCACGCATTCATCCACGGGTACACGTATGCGGTGAAAAGTTGAAAGTAAGAACAGAGATGGTTGCGAATGGCTGAAGGAGCTAACTTCGGGGGGGGGGGGGCAGAGCACGGACAGTGCGAGCATTTCGGCAGATGCTTCGTGAGTGAGCTCGGCGGCGCGTGCCTCAACAAGCCGCGTGCGCGTCCGGCAGGGTGGAGGGGGACGAGAGTGAAAAAGTGCACGGGGGTTCGGACCCCCGTAAGAGGGGTGGAAACAGTGGCGTGGAGGGGATGACGGAATAACGCAAGGGAGTCAGCACCTGGCTTCCCTTACCAAAAGCCCAACGACGTGATTTCTTGATGCTACTTCCTGTCGTGGGGCGAACTCCGCTCCCTAACCTAAAAGCTAACATTTGGAGAGACGTAGTTACGATTTTCAAATACGAACGATACGCCCTTTGTATGCCATCTGTCGTTGCGCGTAGCTGCGATCGTGCGCCAGCACGCCCATGTGTTCGTCGTCGATGTACGAGTTCGCGCCGATCCTCCGGGGGCCCCATTGAATATAATAATAATAATGATGAAAGATAAAAACTCACCCTACCATCGGCCCTAAACTCCCCTGGTTACGGTTTGTCGGTTACACTCCTCGGCACATGCCGACTCATCGTATAGACATTTTGAACCAAGAATAACGTACCTATAACTATTATGTCGTTACTCGAACGTGAATGTGTATATGCACACGTGAGAACGCGAAACTAGTTTTCGGCAATACTCCGCGGCCGGATTGCCTTTAGCTTTTGAACTCTTGCAGTTTTTGTCCTCGTTTGACCATGTCTTAAAGACTCTTTAGACTTTACCCAAAATGAGTCATACCAGTTTACTCCTTGCATTGTTGCAATCGCGCATTCATTTATGGAAATGATAATAATGATGGTGGCAATTATAGGTACATTCACAATTATATCACGGAGAAGGTAATACTCGAAAATGAAAAGTACAGTTATATAATAGAAAACATATCCGGTTTTCTAAGCTCATTCGCGATCAATGGAAATTAAAAAAAAAACGAGTTTGCCAACCCCAATGTGTAAATATCGGCACACCCCTTTAAATAATGTAGCGTCGTCGAAAAGGGTGAAACGGAAGATCCCCACTATTGAATGCGCGCATGTGGGCAAAGAGATTCGACGAACGGGCGGAGCTCGCGAAGGGTAGCAACGTACAGACGACAAGCTGGAGAAAGAGATCTAGAGTTACGACGTTTTCCAACTCTTCGACTCTTGTCGACTTGCGGCAGAGTCACAAGGCGCCAGCCAGTCGTGATACTCCCCTTTTCCGGAGGCCGGACGTTTTTGTCCCTTCAAGGGCTTTTACAATTACAAACGAAGTGTCGTTTCTGGTATCCGTTGATGAAGCAATAACGCAATATTGCGAGACATGTATTATCGCACTCTGGTCAACGACAGTTGCTTGGAAGTTCGAGCGGAAATTTATCGGAAGTTAAGTGCCAGAAGCATGCGTAAACAAAGAAGTGACAGCTTTTCAATCACCGTGTGTAGAATATCATCACCGACCTAACCGTTTCGCCTGTTTGAACATTCCGAGTTTCGCACATTGCACACACTTCACACTCTAAGTGTTAGGAATTTATGGAATCATCCTCTGTACTCATATTTCTGTGAAATAGTTTTTTTCATAACCATCATAATACCCGTGTGCTTACAGAATTTCATCGCCGTGGGGTTATGTTACGAAAAAAATAGATATTTTCGGTTGATGCAGACTACAATAAGCTTGGGCATTCGAGAAAAGAATGCTTAAAAACACATAAACCAATATAATCTCGATCTTTCGACCTTTGTGTTGACAATCTTCCGCTTGACCGAACGAGCCACCGTTCGCTTACCACTCCCACGGATTATCAACGACTCGTAAGACACCTATTTCGCAGACTCGTAATTCGCCGTTTCTCCGCCACTGTCGCCCTATGCTGCCCTTCTCCCGATTTTTGGAATCTTTCTTTACGCACTGTGCATAATATCGAGAGCGAAACGCGTGGACAGTTCGCGCGTTTTTCATCGTTTATCGCGGACACGACCGCTTGTCCTTCCGAAGTGAGGCGCATCCATCGAAGCAACGGTCCGTTTCGCGCGCGTGCGCGCGGACGCGAACGTATCGCCGTATAATTACATCCGAGTGGTGAGCTGAGCGCTCGCATGGGGGTTAGTCGGGGCGTTCGGTCGGGGAGGATCGACACCATAAGGCGTTCGTGAGGGGGCCACGCGACCGGCGGTAACATCAGATCGCTATGCTCCGGTGAATCGTAGAGTCGTGTGTGACGCTCCTTCGGTATGAACGTGTTATGAACGCTAGGGAGCTACGGCGAGCCCGTTTTCTTCATCCAGATATACGACCACCCTCGGTCTTCCAAAAGTTCTTCCGGTCGGACGTCGCTCCTCCTCTGTCTTCTTTATCGCGCTTTCTTCGTTCTCGAGCGACGCAGCGGTCATTTCTCATCGGGGTTTCGTACCGAGAGCGCGGAGATTAAACAACGATATTTAGTGAATGTGAAAAACAAAGTTAACTCTTTCTCGCGGTGTACGCGTGATCATTCGCGAACCGGAAAACCGTTGAATTACCAAAACTTGTTAATTTCTAAACCGGAAGTGTATTGGGATAGCAAAAATAATATATTCTGAAATCGGAAGTGCGCTGAAATCCAAAGAACATAAAAATTCGAAACGGTGAGTGCGTTCAGCGGCAAGTGCCGCAAAAATACAAGAACAAATTATTCGCTAGCCGTACGTTTATCGAAGTTCCACCAAAGAATCGTTGTCCCGCTAAAAGTGCGTCTTATTCGTAACCGCGTTATCATCGATCAATATTTATTTTAACCTCGCAGACGGCTATGTCCGTGGCGTTTTCGTCGAGAAAATAATATTTAAACAACCGACAAAGAAAATGAGCGGTTTCAAGAGAATGCAGAGCAAAGTGTTCTGGGGTCAAATGGCCGCCCAAGACATCGGTGAGAGGTCGCCCTTGATCGCCTCGATTTCGGCTGCCTCTTCGATTGCCAGCTTGCCAAACGTCTATTCGAATCACGGGATGATACCCAGCGAGGAGAGCGAGACGAGTCTTCGCGACGACAGCGACGCTTCGGACGGAAACGTGACCGCTATAAGAGTCATCAATGAGGTCGTCGCCGGCGTCGAACGTGATCGGCCCGATGAGTCGCCCAAAATAAATAAAAGGATACGCGACGAAACGGCGAACCAATCAGGGTATGAATTCTACTGTTCGCCTACTAATCGTACAATGCTAGAATGCACGTACACAACTTCTGTCCGCCATTTTTTCGTCCTCGATCAATCAGTACTGTCCAATAACATAACCTTAACTATTTACCGAAAATTATTGAAAAAAAACCTTGCCCAATCGTGCGCAAAAACTAAGGAAAAAATAGGACAACGATAATTATGCGAATAATTAAATCCAATAAATGGATGAATAATGACAAAAATGCGAATGCTCTTTTAAAGTTTAACTCTAACCTTGAATTATTCATAAAAATAAACAACCAAAAATAGCGAGGCTTCAGATATAATATAATTTAAAAAAGTGAAATGAGGTAATGGAAAACGTGCATTACATTGTCCTTATTTCGAAACAGGGATAAATCAAGAAGCGAGGATCACGTGGACGGTAGAACGAAAGTGACGAATCCGTCCTGCCAGGCCGTATCAACGAATTCCGCGATGAGTCCGTGCAACCGCAGCCTCGACTCCGGTTTCTCGGACTCGGAAAGATCGAACAGTCCGGAAATCGACGGGAACGACGACAGTACGCCGAAGAGACGACGTCGAAGACGTAAAATCGTCACGAGAGGGAGACCCCAACTGTCACGTAAAATACACGAGCGTTTGAGTTGCCTGTGGCAGGAGAACGACGAAGTGCCATTCCCGGCGCACACGTCGACCCCCAAAACCGAGAGACATCCGAAGTGTCTCAGGGCCAATCTCCTCGCCCGGATCCAAACCAATGACGAACGAACCGCGGAAAAACAACGGTGAGACACTCGTTTTTTTGGTTTATATATTGCGTTTTTTTGTTGTTGCGTTTTTTGGTATTTTTTGTTAGATTATTATTTAGTTATTATTTTTTTTAATTTTTATATTTTATTTTCTTATCATTTTTGTTTTTCTCCAATTGCCAACAAGTTTTTTTTTACTGGGGAATTATAAAATTTGTCATCATTACAATCATCATCGTATCTACTTTACTGAATTTAATGTTATGATAGCTTTGACCAACTTAGAACGAGTTCCATTCGTTCGAACAAGGATTCAAAAATAATTGAATGTTTCAACGATACAATCGCTGCTATAACTCAATATTTTCATACCGTTCTTATTTCTTATCGCCAACCGATGAAATCGCTATTTTTCGAAGTACAATGCCTTTCAATCGTCCGAGAATCTTGAAACGGAACGCTCCTCTTTGGTAGTCTTTTGTATTCGTTTGCTTCCTATATGAGAAAAGAAATTGAAAAAATGACGGCTTTGTAACGAGAAGTCACCGATCCGAGTATCGGCCGTGCATATCGCTGATTATCGTTGTATTGTGTAGATTATTTCGTTACTGCACGGTCCATTGTACGATCAAATCGAAAAATCCAATTTTCATGTACGTATTAATACCGAAGCCTGCATTCGTTTTCTTTCCGATCAGATAAGCGAAATGTTTCGTTGTTAGAAACGATAGTTTTCGAGACGTCATAATTTCAATGTTATTTATTTAGGTGCCCTTCTATTGTACTGCACGAACCCGAACGAAACGAAATAAACCTATTTGACGCGGTGAGCAACGGTCGCCATGTTACACGGTTGTTTTCATTCACAGTTTGTTCATATTTTTCATGTTCAGAGAATATCGATCGATATCGAATATTGAACTTTAAAATTCGATATCTCGAAAACTATCGCTAGTCGCCAAAAATCCTTTTAGGGGTCGTCTCGAAACGTTTGAAGGAAAGATCGTGCAAAAATTCAGCTCGATTGGGAGGAGAGGGGGTTTCCGGAAGTCCATCGTTCGTGCGCTCATGCTTCACGCGAGTCGAAAAATCCAGGTCGAAATTGAAAAGTGTACGACTCGAACTTACAAAGATACGCATCCCCGCATTTCCCGAATCGTTTTTCGAGCTTGAAAAGGGAGAAAAATTGTTTTCTTTTTTTTAAGTTGGTGGGATATATAATGAGTTTTTCTATCGACACGAATATACGTGTTTGGGTTCGTGCGTGCACACGAGACGAGGAACTGCCCGATCGCGCAGCCCGGGGCTCCCTTTTCAATGGGTCGTTAAAGGCGATATGACTCAAGAGGCCACTCTCGCGATGACGCTTTTGGGCCACTCGTCGGGAGTGTGTGATACAAGCGACTGGAATGCAACGACCGGAATCCCCAACAGCTCGTGTTTTGTTCCGATCTGCGTATTACAGGGACGCAATGATACTCGAAACACTTTTCTACTTTGCGATTGCTTTTAGTTCAAGACCTATTTGTGGTCTCTTATTTTCTTTCCAATCATTCAATTTTTCGTTAAGCGGAAACTTCACTTCGGCAATAATATTAACAAAAACAAAAACAACAGAAGTTATTGAAAAAAGTAAGAAAATTGTTTTTTTTTTTTCAAATATTAATATAAATTACTATTGCGAAGAGTAATAATAATTTTTTAAAGACAAAAGATAAGTATGATAATAGATATAACCGTAAAATTGATCGATATCAATTTTATATCAATACATTTTATTGACAATTATTTCAATATTTCAAAAATGTTATTATTGCGTTTCGGGTTTGTTAAACTAATATTTCGAGGCACACGATAATAATAATAATGAAATATATTTTAATCGATTTAATGATTAATAAAATAGCAATAAATAATAATAGTATAAATAATCGTGATAAACAATTATTGTTATTGTTTTTTTTATTATCAAGATTGGTATAAGTCTTCGGCGTTGGTAAAAAAGTTTTCGCGAACAATTATTACGTCCGAGTTAGAATGAAAGAAGTTTATTTGAAAACGCACGCGCCAACGCGCATGGATGGGTTTTCGCGAGTATTCGGAGGGCACGAACTTGGTTGAAAATTGTTATTCCACGGGTGAAAGACGCGTTCCGTACGTGCGACGTACACAACAGTACCCTTGGTTTGTGTACAAAGGAATCGTGACGACGCGCATAGGTGACTTTTATTCGACATGAGAATACGCGCGGCAAAGAAATAAACAGTGCCTCGTAGAGAAACGAATTGGACAATAAGAGCGATATCGAAGGTTAACTTTTGGATAGGGTGATTCACAGAGGTGTGTAATCAAACTGTTGCTGATCAAAAAGGAAGGAATTATTCGTCACAAAAACACCGTTATTATTTTTTCCAAAAAGGCTCGCCGGGCAACAATCCATAACTGAAACCTTCAATTTTAATTATTTTTTTGGGAGGGGCAGGGGGGGTTGATTGATTATGAGCAATAAAAAAAAGTATTTTCTTATTATTTTAATATTTTATTTATTTAGCTTTTCTCTTTCAATTTTGAATTCCATTTGATCGAAAATTTGCACTCCACTAGTGATATTTTGTCGTTTGAAATCTGAATCTAGCGCAGTCTAGTTCATTTTTTGATAATTTATTGACAGACTATAAGCTACATTCTGAAATACGTGAAAATGGAAAATAATTATTTTCACAACAAAAAAAATGTACGTTCGAAAATCGAAACGTACAGTTTTTTTTTTGTTGTGAATATACATTTGGAATTGTGACGAAAGAATGACGGAAGAACGAGGTGAAAAACCGAATGGAAATTCCGTATCTGATTGAAAAGAAATAGAGAATGGACGGATAAACGTTGTTCGCTTGTGAATATTTTTTTGCTCCCGGTTACACAGCTGCGATGAGAATAAGAGTGACCAGCTAGTGGGGGGAAAAAGGAGTTTCAGGGACGCGAATTAATAATCGTAAGGAACGATCATAATCCCAGGATGGTTCATCGAGTACGTTTCCACGTTCTCGTCTCGTTCTCAGGTGAACGGGGACGCCGATGCGCGCGCGGGTTTATGAAGAATGAGAAAAAGAATTACGAGATTAGTCACAACGAGATTGCTAGGAGCCTCATCCGGAGGGCTGATCGGTTAGTCAGCTTCCTCGATGCACGCTGGACATGCGTCCGTTCTGGGTCCACCTACGAGCCGTTTCACGCGAAACGGCCGGCGCGTTCAAAAAATTCCAAACCTTCAATTTCCAAAACGAAAATTCAAGAAACAATCCAAACTGTAATTCCTAGCTTCTACAAAGAGATAAAAAAAATAGTCTAAGGAAAAATAGTCAAAAGTACCCGAAAAATAAACGAGGCATTTGAAACGGAATCGCTCATATAATGTAAATTCCAAGAAAACATTTTTAAGGCTAAACGCGTCGTCCAAAAAATCTATAAAAATGGCGAATGCTATATTCAATCCTGGCACTAGAATAAAAAAAAAATAACGCTAAAGTATTTTCGAGTATCCGAAAAATAAAAACAACATTCGAAACGGAATCGCCCGTATAATCACAATCCCAAGAAAATTATTTAAACTCGAACGAGTCGTCGCAGAAATAAAAAAATTAAAATCGCGACCTCAAATCTCAAACTTAGCGACCACATAAAAAGTAATCGACGTCGGTACGAATAGTAACGAGAAACAAATAATAATTCGAAAATATTAGGTGTATTAAAACGAAATCCATTCTTTTCTGGAGTCAACTAATCACGAAACTGTCGAAACGGTTGTTTAGTATGAAATCTCATCTTTCCAACGCCATCTAGTGTAAACCGATCGGACTTATGCAACGCGAGATACCCATAACTAAAGCCATCTATTGGAAAAATAATGAACATCTTCGTACTACGTCTAATAATTAGACCGCCCACCCGATACGAAACGACTCATATGCACTCTCGGACTCAACAATGTTGTGTACATTGCCTCGTGTCATTTTTTCCCCTCTGAGTATACGAACGCGCACACCTTCGCTATCGAGAATCTGTAAACCCGGCCCCCACCAAAGGTAGGTCCCGCAAGTCACTAGAGTGGTGGGAGACTCTCGAACGACACGAAATTCCCGCGCGGAGAATCTCGATTATGTATGCATCGTGCCAAGAGTCCTCGGAAAGCGTCGCGCACACGTTATCAAACGTAAAGGGGGGACCCTATATATCTTTGACCGCGCACGAGGCTGCGAGACTGCATAGTAGTAAGATCGGATTTATGCTAACAGGTCCGCAGTAGTCGAGGCTCACGCTCATGCCAGCCATGGCACGAACGAGGTACACTCGAACACTCGAACACGTTTCGTTTTCATTCCCCGTTTTTTTTTTTTTTCATTTTTTTTTTTTGGTTTTCTTTACTATTCGCTTCTTCCTCGTATTTTCTTCGATATTTGTAGATCGATTCGTCATTGCTCGTGATTCATTTTTCATCGAAGATAAAACTCGGGTGACTTCTGATGAAATATCGCTTGTAGAGTGTGCGCGTGTCTGTGCACGCGCCCGCGAGGTGCGAAACGCGGGTATTCTTTTTTCTAACATGAGTCACGTGCCAATTTCAATTTAGCGCTTCGATCATCGTCATACAAGAAACTCGGGAACGTTCCGGGGATATCGCGGAATGGAAGCACGTCGTGGTTTCCGGTGATCATTAAATTCTGTTTTTTCATATCTCTCGGAATTTCGGGATGTACGGAGAGAAATGCAATTGTGATTTCCGGTGTGATCGTAACGTGAAAAAGTGCTTTTGTGTCGTTTTTGAAACGGAGATCGTCCGCCTTGAGTGAAAGGAATTTTAATTTAACACTTCAAAGCGGTATATCGATGCGAAAATTGAAAATATATTTTTCCACGTGAAGTTGCGCTTCCTCGATACGGTTGATTCAGTGGGGAATGATATATATCGAGGAATATTTCGCACGTCGGAACTAAAACAGTGTTTTTTTTAAATGGAAAATTAAATAGGAGGAAAAGACAAATTTCTCACGAGCTACGAATTTTTGCTTCTATTTTCTTTCACCTGAATGTTCTGCAACGTTATTTTCCAATTTTTAACATTTTTGTAACGTTATTTTTTCAAAGTTCACTCGTTTCTTTTCCCATTGTAATTTCTATGTTGAGAGGTGGGGAAGAAGAATAATAATACAGGACCAAATAAAATAGGAGGAAAAGGAACGACCAATTGTTATAATGAAAATCATGAGAACCGCAAAACCAATAGAGGAAAAGATGAGAAATAAGTTATGAAAGCGAAACAAAACGAATACGAGCACGAAATAACTCAGGCTTGAAAAATGACGACAATAATTGAGAAAAGAAAATAAAGCAATCTGTTGAACCTAAAAAAGCTAAACATTTGAAAACCAACACAAAAAAATGAAATAGTATAAATATTCAAAGCAGAATAATTTACGGAAAATGAAAAATACGTAACGTAGATATGAAAAGAAGTAATCGGAATAAAACTGAGTAAAAACTCGCAATAAACCATTTAAGAAAAAAAGATATTTCCATCAAAATTATAAAAAATATTCATTTTAAAAAACAAGCAATTTTTTGTACAAAGAAAAATTATTTAAAAAATTTTAATACATGAAAAACTAAAATATTTCAGATACGAGGAAGATCCGGAAGGTTCTCGAGTAGCCCCGATCACTTTCGAGGACGAGTGCCTGGGTGATTTTCTATACGCCACGGAGCCACCGGAGGACGAGGACGTGAACGCAATATCGAGTGCTTCGCCGATAGCCGGGACGTCGGCGACGGTCGTCGATCGCACCGAAAATTCCACGTCAAGGAAAGACGTCGCGGAGAAGCAGTCTTATAAAACGTACAACGGTGGAATAGACCGTAGAACGGCGGTCAAAGCGTGGCTGGCCGATTTGGTGATGGAAACGGAGGACGAGTGCGGTGCGACGCTGCAGAGCAAAGCATTGCCCAGCCGGCAGTATCACGAAACGAGAAGCGAGGAAATACAAACAAGAGATTTGAGGCTTTTGACATCTTCGGCGACCGCGGCCGCCACAGAATTGCTTGTCCGGGCGGATGGATTTTCCAGATATTTGGACCAAATCGTCGAGTAAGAATCGTGAACTGTTTTCTGTTCTACATTTGCTGTTAAGGTTACAAGGCCAAAAAACGTCGTTTTTACACAAATTTTCTCAATAATGCAAAAACAATCGGTTTATTGAAATTCCTATTCACGTATAACCCCTTAAGAAAGTACGAGTGTTAGGAAAATTCCAAATTTCGATTTTTAAAGTTTTGTATAACGTTGACTAATCGTTCGTGCATTTTTTTACGTATTTTTCGAAGTATAAGGTCGGGGGAGAAAGAGAGGTTGTCGACGAGAAGAAACGAGAAATTCTTTGGAATTCTATTGGAATAATTTTCTTTTCTTACAGAAAATTATGCGATCCGGAGAACGGAAGGTCACAGCGCGAATTGCTGCGTGGGATGGAGGACGAGGCTTTCTCGATACTGTCAGAACTCGGTGCACCGCCACCAAGGCGCATTCAACAGGGCAATCTGCGCAGTGTACTCTCCCAGTTGGAGGGCTTAAGAAATTACGTGGACGTCGCGCTCGACACTCGTCTAGATTTCTACATTGAGGTATGCGCACACTCATTTTTGTGATTTACAAAACTAGATTTATACGCCTTTCTATTGTTCGGAGTATTTTTTCGTGGAACTCGTAATAGTCAGAAGGACGCGAACATTTTCATAATTTTACAATTTCACGAATTTATATGTTGTGTGTAAAAAAATCTGCAATATTTTTTACGGTTTCTTAGGAGTTTGAAAAATGTAATATAAAAATACGCCCTGATTCGAAACATTAAAAATATCACAATGAATCTTTTAGATGATATTTTTGAGAATTTTAATGCTCGAAAATATACGAAAAATTTTATAGAGAATTATTTCTGACAAACCGGAAGTATTTTGTGCCACTTTTGTATGAATTTAAAAAAATCGAATACAGAAATACGAAAATGGCTTGGCTTAATATTCTGAGGTACAAAGTTAATTATACGATCAATCTATTTGATCGAACTTTCGAATTGCATTTGTTTGAGTTCTATTTGTCACAAATACGTGAACATTTTCACCAAGCTACAGAGATAACGTTTCATGGCTATAAAATTGAACCTTTCTTTAAATTTTTATACGAGCCGGAAAAATCGCTAGTTAAAATATAAAAGTGTCGTGGTTTGACAGGGAAACTTTGGTTTGACAGGGAATTTTACAGTACTCGTAATGCTTGTCTTCAATTACAGTCCGTCATTATTGAAGACTCATAATTTAGATGAACGTTTTCACTAAAAAAAAGTCTAAGCGTTATTCTCGTTATTTTTCTGTTAACAGCGAGTGGTCCGAGGTCTGGAGGAAGCACCACAGGAGGGCGGAAGCGTGGCTCGTGGAGCGCTCGCGGCGCTGACAGCGCTCGGTCTCGCGGGTAATCGGGCAGGGAACAGTATAGCGCGTTGTTCGGGAGTCCGAGCATTGTTGACTTCACTGATTTCATCGGGTCGTTTGTCGAGTGATTTGAGGGCTTCGTCGTTGCGTGCGCTCGCGAGCGTTTGCTGTTGTCCGATGGCGATAGAACAATTCGTGCGGGAGGGTGGTCCGGAGATTCTGTTGGACGTATTGGCAGCCGAGGCGACGCCTGAACGGGAGAAGATGGAAGCTGCCGCATTGGTTGTTCAGATAACGGCACCTTGGACGGACGCGCTTGGTCTTGCCCATCTCGAGACGCACGCTCGCGATCTCGTTGTCTTTTTGACTCGTCTCGCCGAGCGTACGAATTGCTCTCAGACGCTTTTACTGGCAGCCGCTGCTCTGAACAATCTCGCGGATTCTCGACGTTTCGTAAGGCCGATCATCGAGCGCGACGCCGTTCGGGAACTCTTGAATTGCGTAAAAAAATCTTCCGGTGGAAACGTTTGGTTGATGGAACAGGTCGCCTCGTTGATCGGCAAGTTGGCGAGAATTCCAGAAGCCCGAAAGCATCTGGCCGAAGCGAGAGCCTCCGTAGCTCTCGTTAGCTTCCTAAGAATGGTCACCCCGGGCCTAGAAGATGCTTACAAACGCCTGGAAATCACGGCAGCTCAGGCGCTCACGAGGCTCTGCGTGGATCCGGAAATCGCCCGTCAAGTGGTCGCCCTGGGCGGCGCGGACTGTCTTCCCTCATACGAAAACCCAGCTGTCGACGGCCAGGACTCCGAGCACGCTGGTCTTCTTAGATACACGAAGTCCTTGAGGCGCGCGTGCAAACGCGCTGCGAGAGAAATAGACGTCGCGAAAGCCTGCGATTACAGCGTAAGAGGATAGCGCTCGTTGTCTTTTTGGTAATTAAGACACGCGCTTCTTGGCTGCTCGACAAAGTGTCAGCAACGGATAATTCGATTGATCGCACACTGTAGGAACAAGACTTCGATTAATCGATGATGAAATGCAGAAAGATCTCGAAACGAAATAAAAACCCGCTGATAAAATTGAACGCGCACGGTCCTGTTCAAATCGTGCGACGAACTACCGTTCTTTAATGATTGTCAACGATTACATGTCCTGCTTTTTCGATTTCACTCATTTATCAGGTTGCGGAATACGCTCGTTCCAATCTGAAAAAGACGTTGTTTAGCATAGCTAAGTAGAGTGCGTCTTCGATACGCGATTCGTCGAATCTTTTTCAAACGAAGTTTTTCGAACGAAGTGAAGAAATATTATTTAAACACTGCAAATACGTGCATTCGTTTTATAACAAATGTATATGTATAATCGTAGCAACGATACTTCCATGGTTCGCGTTGTCTGTAAATATAGTAAACCCCATTTATAAAGATGTACATAAATATTAAACTCTGTATTACAAAATACTGTGCCATGAAAAGGACTCTTTGCAACGATCGGTATAGTCATTATTTTTATAGCTAATAAAATCAGGCGTGCAAAGATTATAAGTGTACGATCGTTTTCTTGTTCTTCATCCTTTATTTGTCCGTTGTTTCTTTTTGCTGCTGGAGACTGTTGTTCAAATCGCTGATGTGAAAAATGTCAGCCGTTGTCTCGTGGCAGGGTCTCAAATCGAGATCGAAAACACCCAGCACAAATTTACCATCCGGCGCCTTGAAATAATCCAAACCGCGTCCGATTTTGATCACCCAACCATTGCTGAGTCTGGTGAAGAAATGCACGATCAGGAGTTTATAATTTTCTATAACTTAGGTTTTGCCGATGTTTTCCATAAGTAAAATCGAACGAATAATTTGTTCTCAAACTCACGATATTTGTCGATCGTGGAGTGTGTTCGAAAATGAGATTTCGAGCGTTATGCCACGGCTCAACAGGCTGTTCTTCAATTCTTGCAAATTTGCTAACTGGCTCTGACGGTCTCTCGGTTCGAGAGTCGTCAACAATGATATTCTCGACAGCGAGGAACATTTCTGAACGGCGAGCTCGCACAGTCGGACCAGATTTTGACACTATAAGAGAGAAGTCCTTTTTTCAAACTGCCGCACTTGACGTAATTTAAAAAACTGAAGAAAAGCAATTCGCCGGCAAGCAATCGGTCAAATTCGCATGGTTGGTGCTCGGCGCCATTTTTATTTGATTTTTTATCATCCTACGACGACATATTTTAATAACCTATAATTCCATTAAAGCGCGTTGAGAATAAAAACATTATTTTTTTTCGGCATACTTGATGGAAAGATCTTATGTAAGGATCCTCTATCTGAATGTGGGTGACCAGGGACTCGTCGAAAAATCTTCCGAAGAGCGACGCGTATCCATATCCTGTAGCGCCATCCTCGATCTTCGTTTGTTCCCTGTACTTGCCAGTTGCTTTTTTTTCGGCTATGATCGCCTTTAACTTTTCCGCTCTATCAATATACTGCTTAGCCCGCATCCGCAGATGTTCAGCCTCGGCAGAGTTTTTCTTCGCATCTGCAACGATTTATGTAGCATCAGAGAGCTCGTAGTAAGTTCGAAACAAGGGACACGAACCTTTTATCGACTCGAGAAGTATGGTAAGTCCTTCCTGATAAAGGAGCAACGCGTTCGTGTACCTTTCCGCCTCGTCCTCGATCACCGCTCTTTCTAATATCTTAACAGCAGCTTTCACCATTTTTTTTGTGTTTTCCATATCTTTAGTGTATCAGGGTACCTTGTACAAATACCAATGTCCGATGTCAAATTCAACAACGATATTTCTTTGTCCGTATTGCAATTTCAAATTCACCGCTCCTCGTAGCCTCAAACACTCGGACCCTCAAAACAAATATGGTGGAATGCTGTTTCGAGTGACATCCTAACCTCAAAATAAATGTTCACCTTCAATAACCGGAGAAATCGAGAAGAGACTGAATATACTTTAGTCAAGGGTTAATTTTTTACGACACTTATAATCTCGGTATGAAGAACAATCGAGTCTTTCGCCAATTACGCGTCAATTGTTGAGTGTTCTACGTGAAAAAGTGAAACGTCTTGAGATTTTCATACTAACAGATATTTACGCTCCTCGAGTGGCGCGAAAACTGATTCGTCGTAACACGGACTCAAAAGTTCACAAAGTGAGGAATTACCTTTCTTATCGCTATCAACAATGAAAACGAAAATAGATCTCACGTTCCGTATCGGTTCTCACTGACATCCTGAAAAATGCTTTTGAACGTTGAATCGAAGTCTGTCATGTTCTAGCAGAAGTCAAGCGTGATAGCAAATAGGAGAAAGACATTTTTATTTCTAAAAAACAAGTATTGTGCTAGCTGAGAGACTTTCTCATTGGCTTCTGAGAAATATCTCGCTGAAAATGAAGTCCAGCAAAACCTTTAGCACGGGTAATCACTGGGGTGAATTGCCAGCGAGGGAAGCCCACAAGCAGGAGGTTATAACCCCAGATATAATAGAAAATGTCTGGCGACAAGTCATGGATGACTCCAACAGCACAGACTGCGATTATCAAATCGATACGCAGCCAGAATTTATTCAGTAAGTGCATGTAAAGATGAATAAAAATGAGTCACAATTTCGTCAAACATGAATGAAAATTGGGCATTGTTCATTCTAGCGTAATACATGACTTCAAAAGCACAAAAAAATTAGAAAAATAACATTTCATACTCATTGATGCCTATAATTTCAGGCTGCCGATGGAAAATTCACACGTGTTAAACACAATCAATCTTCATCAGCAGTTAAGAGCAATGGTGAGATTCTAAACCTAGTCTTTACTCATAAAATCTCTGTAATGGCTATCATCTCTTGGTTGATATTAACATGCAATATTAATATTCCGCAAATTTAATTAACATAGATCATAGAGTATAATTATTTTATAATTAAATATATTTACTACAATAATAAAAATGTTGTACAGTATTGAAGAACAATCTTAGGGAGTACATTGATAATAATAATTTCGTACAAGATATTTTGTGTAGGATGAAGGAACAATCTTAGGAAGTATATCGACAATGGAGTCACACAGTTTTCCAGATGAGAAACGGCCAGAGAATCCCTTCTCCTTTCAATTTCCGTCAGCAGATGGGTAAATTAAATATGAGATAATATTAGATACAATTCAAATGGCATATGCATGTTTATATGGATAATTAATAGCAGCAGTATAGTATTAATAATCTATTATGCATTTTGCAATGTAGTCTTACAATAGTATGATATATATAATATTGTGTATATTCTATATATAACAGCATAAATTTAGTTAATATAGATTGGTAGGATGTGTGTAGGTAAGGATGGAAAAGGATTATTGTAAAAATCCACATATCAGAACTCAGGGAATGAATAAATAAGTACATACATATGACAGCATGAAGGATATTGCGTAGTCTGATGAAAATCTCACATTTATATTGTAATAACCTAGATCCCGCATCTCTCCAATAGAACACGGCACCTACATTGTCCATTTTACATTGCAGACCAAAATTCAAAAAAATGTCAACGATGCACCATTTAAAACCACCGACTGCAAGGAAATTGTTGAAACATGCGGTTATCGTACTGCTGGCACACATCGGGTTTGAGACTTCATCAGACACTGCCGTAGAAACACTCACGGATATCTCTGATCTGTTTCTCCGGAGGATATCACGGCTGCTAAAAGTGACTGTTGAACAAAAGGATCATGGTTTTCCGGTAGAAAACATTTCAGTGTTCGATTTGAGAAATAAGTAAGACAGAAACGGTGGTTGAGATCCTCGGGTTTCCAAATTTTCGTGTCTTTTTTTCGGTTCCCAAGGATGCCATGGAAAAAGTGCTTCTCGAGGCAGGCGTCGGTGGTGTTGTGGCCCTTCATGATTATTACCAAGGCTTTATTCTGAGGTTCGAGAAGAAAATGAAACGCGAAGCTGAAATTATGGCGGAGGAACAACAGCTGGAACTCAGCACGTGCACAACTAAGTCAGGCTTTGATCGTTATGAATATTTGTACTACTAAGAAAAACAAAAAAAAGACATTTACAGTTCGATTCATTTTATCGAATGTAGGAAATGATAATATTCTTTTGTTTCAAATGTGCAGAATGGAGCTGGACGAAGCTGCCAGTAAGTTGCAATTCGAAGAGCTCGATGAATTTGGTAACTTGTACAGAGAAGTACCGACCCTCCAATTGCTTGATCCTGATATGGGTTTTCCACCAAGTTTGGACGCTGGCTTCCAAATGCTTCACAGTTTGGAACAAGACGAGTATGCACAAATCGTAATTACATGAACAAAAAAATAGCATCAAAGTAACTGGCTCACTAAGAACTAAACAGTGAGCTATCAAGGCTTTTCGACGCTTCTCATTCGAGTCCATTTCAACAGATTGAATAGCCTTGAAGTGGAGGAAGAGGATGTGAACGTGAACGACTCACCAAATGTCAAACAGTTAAAGCTCGACAGCACTGTTGACAAGAGAAAAAAATAAAAAGCCTTCAAGAATACTTGTACGACTAATTTAAGGAAATACGTATAAAAATTGTTCTATTGTTGAACTTCGCATAAGTTGAATTTTGTTATTACAAATAAATATAACGTGTATATATAGAAACGGGTATGTAGTTCTGTCTACCATTGGCTGAGTTGGAACGATCTGTACTACCGACTAAGCACGAGACGCGAAACTCACTTTGTACGTTCTATCCCACGCAGGCATTTTGAAAAATATAGAGCGCGGTTATTTTTCGAAACAAAATCTGCCCGATTAGACGTGAAATGCGACATGAAGAAAGAAGACAATTTCTTCTAAGTACAGAAACGCGATAACTTATGTTATCGACCTTTCCCTGAAAACTATTTACGATCTAGTCGCTAAGTTTCTATTAACGGCACCGTGCTTGACGCACTCTAAAATGGTCGTTATTTTCACCCCTCTATGAAGAAACGACATTTTTTTCTTGAGAAACATCGCTAATTTGGAGAAAAAGACACGCGAAGGAAATTTTCTTATCTACTTTCGCGGGCTCACGAAAATTGAGATAATCATCTCAAATTTGTGTCATCAGTGATGTACAGATAGTCGATGGTAGCGACCAAGACGGGAAAAAACTAAATCCTCGCGAGTGCGCCCATAATGCCTTGCGTCAGAGTTGACAACACGTCAAAAATGGCAGATTCAGGACCAAGCAAAAGCGATATCGAGGATATTTTTAAAAGATTACGATCCGTTCCAGCCAACAAGGTATTGCGATTGTTTAATTTTTTCATTCCCGATCTCGGACTTTAATCGCTCGTGCTATTAACGTATTCCCGATTGGAAAGCGTCGGAATTGGGTCAGCAATTGTGGCACGCTCGGGCGATTCCACCTGATCATGCGACACGCCTCGCTTTTTTCTCTCTTTATTTACAAAACTCTATGATCGATGGCCAAATACGGCACGAACAAAAAAGATTTTTCGCACGTGATCGGTTCAAACACAGAAAAAGTGGCTCCGAAGTTCGAACCGATTTACGCGTGAAAAAAACTATTAAATTTGTTACCATCTGCTATTTTTCTCACCTTAATATTTTTCGACTCGACAAAACAAATCTTCGAATGCAAACGGAAGTTCAGCCCACTGTTAACCTAATTTTCGTTTTTCACAGAGTTGCTTTGATTGCAATGCCAAAAATCCAGCATGGTGCAGTGTTACGTATGGCGTTTTCCTCTGCATCGATTGTTCCGCCGTACACAGGAGTCTCGGTGTACACCTGACCTTTGTTCGATCCTCGCAGCTTGACACCAACTGGACGTGGCTTCAGTTGAGGAATATGCAACTTGGAGGAAATGCCGCCGCTGTTAGTACATGAATACATAAACTTGAATTTCATCCTTAAGGGAATGACGAACATGCTGAAAACTTTTGACGCAGCACCTTGTTACATTGGTAATGACAATTTTGGAGTTTTGAGCTACGAGTAACTACCGATGGATGACGCGCCCTGCATACGAACGCGGCTGCGAAGTCTCGATTTTTCGGGCGAAGAATTGAGGCAGGACAATTGACGAGTGCTGAGTGTGGGCACATGTGTGCCTATATATGTGTGGATTCGTTACGAGCGTGAGAAAAGACACGCGTAGTTGATCGCAACGAAACACACACGTGTATGTACGTGTGTCAACCGATACTCAGATACATATAAGTAGTATATACTTTCCGGGAAAACTACGAGATATCAATATCAATGCAACAACATTATCTTAGTTAGGCAAAAACCTTCTCCAAACACACCCATTGAATCTCTACAGCATATAAGAAATTCAAGCTACGACTTTTTAAAATTTTGTGATTTTTGAGATTCCGGAAATGTGGCCGCGGTAGTCGAACATTTTTTTCCTGTTTTAAAAGTATTAAAAGGGTCTAGTTAATCGAACATTTTCAGCTGGTTACGAATATCAACGAATTTTTGTCGAAAGCACTGCACACAGTATAAAAAATCGTGATTTTAGAACGTTTTTTCAATTTTTTAATGGAAATTTTGGGTTTTGGGGCAAATGAATGGTAGATTCGTACACAGAGGACAAAATTACATCGAAATGGACTAATAAAAAAATTATTGAAAATCCAAAATTTTTTTGGATTCTTGGGCAAAAAAAGTTTTTTCACTAAATCATCCGTAACTTCTTTTCCTTTGGAATTTGGGACTCCACTCTGTGCTCAATCTCTTCGTTATGATTTTCTCTTCAAAATGCTTTTTTAATCATTCAAATCCGATGGTTTTTCGATTTTTGACAGAATTTCAAAGTTGGACCATCGATTTTTGCAAATTT
>JAPYZI010000814.1:0-41357 GCA_030523105.1 Ophioninae sp. A BG-2022a
CCTGAACACGAATATACCATTCATTTCTCCAAAAACCCAAAATTTCTATGAAAAAATCGTAAAAAACACCTTAAAACACGTTTTTCTTTGCTTCGTTCCGTGCTTTCGACAAAATTGTTATGATATTCGTAATCGGCATAAAATTTCCGATCAAACAGACCCTTTGCCAAATCCGAAAGGAAAAGAAGTTATCCATTTGACATTTATTATTTTATTTATAAAGAAAACAATTTGTGCGAATACAAAATTCGACAGTGCTTTTGTCGTTTCAGCGATGCGGTAATTGTTCAAAAATAGCCCGTCGTGCGAGCGAGACTCGAAGCACATCAGCTGTTTCCGACAATACGCGTTTAGTTTCCCTACTAACGTTTAGCGTCCACGTACGCGGTCCGATATTGATGGCTGCCGAAGTGAATTACGACCGCGGAGCGGGATTTGCGGTACCCTCGACTTTTTCTTTTCTCTTGCCTGTGTCTGTATTCGCCTGTATATACATATCGTCGTTTTTCTTCGCCTCCTGTATTAACACAAGTCCCGGAGAACCGGGCTCGAAAAATATGGACCGTGGCCTAGACGAACCTCATTTACGATATTCAGTAGGAAGAGATGAGGCAATACGCGTCAAAGGAATATCCGATGAAAAAACCTGGTTGACCAGCGTTTTAAATATAAACAATTGAAACTAATTACTATATTTGCTGTATTGTAAAACTGACCGGGTTGTTGTATATCATTTTGGGCCGTGCAAAGAAAAAATACGCATATACACGCATGCATAATATTTATGATTTTTGATAAAAAAATAAATTAAAAAATGATAATAACAATATTTAAAAAAATGTTGCGATTCGAAAACTCTTCCCGACCCTAATGTTTTGTATATACGTAACCGTAAACGATAAATTGGTCGTGTCGTTTATCGGGACGATTTACGTAAGCGGTCCTATTATTCCGAGATCGAACGTAATCGTTAATTTTTACGATTCCGTCGAAACCGAAATAATGAATTTCGTTTGAAATATATATAAGTCGCGAAACCGAAATCGATGGCGAAAAATAAAAAAAAAATCGTTGCGTTCACGAATATCGGAACGATCCACCGTGTTTGAGCCACCGAGAGGACAAAAAATCTCCCCTTGTGTGTCCTCTCCCCGTCAATATCCCGAATATTCGTGACCACTATCGGTGATTCGACACTCAACTTTTAAGATCGAACTCTGCTCCCAGCGTTATTGCCTCCTCATTACCGCTGAGCGCATCAGCGATGCGACGAGATTTTTTTTCTTTTTCGCGTTTATCCGCGAATAGAAATTCTTTCGTCTCGACTCTTGAACCTCCCGTTGATGCTCGAGATTCCGGTATCCCCTTTATTATATACGTATAGATATTGATACACAGGGTGTCCGAAGAAGTTACGTCTAAAGGTGCTGTTTCACCATTTTTTAAATTCATTCGATTCGCTTCTTTCAGCTACGGCTTCTAAAAAACAATTTTTAACTTTTGGCTCGTTATTCAATTATCGGCAATCGAATAATCAATTGGAAAAACAAAGATTAACACAATCGAAAGACTATCATTAAACGGCATAAAAAATTATGTACTCATCGTCATCTGAAATGGAACAGGGTTCCAGGTACATACTGTCTTTCGCTTGGACGTTATTCCCGCTTGTGCGTCGTGTTTGACGCGACTCCTTGAAAAACGTACAAGTGAAATTTCACTGTATTTCGCTACTACGTTATTCTCATCTATACGTGAAATTTGACGTACCCCTTGAAAAACGTACAACCGAAGTTTGACTGTACACGAAAGCAGGAGACACGCGCGTGTCCTGGAATTTTTTGCCGCGCTAAGGAGTAAGTCGAGAACTTTTTGCCTCGTCCAACTTTACGCTCTCTGAGATATCGAATAAGTTACGAATGGCCAGTGGTTCTCTCTCGTCCTCTTTCTCTTCTACTCGCCATCTTTGTCGAGAGACAACCTCGGATTCTCTCTTATCCCGGTAATAGCGTTTCGTAAAGTGCCAACCAAAAACCGAGAGAAGCCGAGCTATATTTCTCATCACTCGAAGCGAGAATGCGCGCTGTGAAAAAGAGCGACGGGGATGACGGGGTTGGCGAAAGGAGGGGGCGGGGGGGGGCTGACATTACCGAGGTGAAGTATAGAACTGTTCGTATCCCCGCAGGACTTTGCGATATCGGACGGTCTCGGTGACTCGGCTGCTACAATGTCACTTACCAAGAAAATGGGCCCGTGCCAAGCGTTAAAACTTTTCTCATCTTTCGTTAATCTTGAAAAAGAACATCGTTTTCCCTGAAACGTCGAGAGGAAACGTCCACGCGGGGGCAAACGTATCTTTCGACCCCTTTTCGCCACCCCTTGGACGGTCATCGGGCGAGACTTTGCGGCTATTCATTGAGGAAAATGCATGATCCTTCCAAATTCCTGCAGATACTCGCCCGCCATTTTTTTTAATGAACGATAAGTCGGAAGTTCTACGAAAGTTCGAGGACGAACGATTTCTACGCCGGTTGAAACTCAGGCCTATTTATTTTTCTTGGTTTCGTATGATTTTTCGTTCGATTAGTCGGTTCGATGTTTTTATGTAAAGAACAAGCTTTGTCAATCTTGTCAGGGGGTAGTGATGGAATTGCAATTGGAAATTTTAGGAAGAGAGCGCTATGAAAGTACTTACTTTTACTTACTTTTTCAAAAAACGATACGCTTCTATTTTTCATATTGTTTTTATTCGAACTATTTCAACGATAATCGGATTATATTGCTCCGAGCCATTAATATTTTGTATTATTATTGTTTTCAAAAATATTATTATTATTACTTTTTGTGCGATTTGATAATGATTTATCAAATTTTCTTTTAGTTCAGCCGTTAAATTATCGGTGACTGTTGAGTGGGAGTACCTCGGACGAATCCACGATACGTATCGTCCGCGTGCTCCGCATTGCTGAGAACGCTGAGAAACGTTGGAAGGGAGAAATATTCCCTCCGGATTTTCGAGAGTTGCCCGAAGAGAGAGGGTAATTACCCCGATGGAGGGACGAACACCGTTGGATATTATTCTCGTTGCATACATCGGAGCTCCTTGCCGAGAAGAGCTCTTTTGCGAATCACCCCTGAGGACCCTGCGGCGTCTTACCCGGAAGTTTGGCTGCCATCTTCCACGTATCGTGTACGTATACCTTCGTACCGACCCCGTGCGATATCCAAACTTCTCCGGGAGATTCCCAGGCGCTGAAGGCGATCCGTGATACCGTGCGTGGCCTATCCGCGTGCGAGCTATCCCCAACGATCGCTCCTCCTCTTACGAGGGAACAATCGTATCTCGAATATTTCCTCGTTCATGAAAGAAGAGGAAGCTCCGCTCTGTTCGGACTGATAGGGCTCGAGGGATCTTCGAGATTAAAATGAATGTTGATGCATTTTTACTCTGACGCGTATTGAACGGACAATAATAAGATTTTTCACTATTTTATATTGAAACAAATTTACGGTTCAACAATTTTTTATTGCATCCAATGTTTTCGATTGTTGTATATATATATATATACAATTAACTTTTTTACTGGAAATATGTGCAAATTTATTATCGCGAGTGATCTGAAATCGATCCGCTTCAAAACATAATTGTTTCAACAATTGTTCTGGTCTTGAATGCACCACTGAATTTTCGTTAATAGTCAATAATAATCATAACATTTCCAAATAATTTTCAACACTTTTCGTACCGAATTTTTGCACAAAAATGAATTCATTTTAATTCGGTATTCGATCGAATTTCCATAAATGTGCTACTTCATTCGAATCGCAGATAGAAGAACATTTTTCAAAAGTTGAGTTCCACGGTGCATAACTGTAGCGTTGTATGGCTTGCGCGAAAAAAAAAGTAGGAAAAAAAGTTGCTTCGTATTACTCTCAGGATAGATATGGCAAATGCGTTGGATAAGGGAGGTTTTCGATGTGATGGAGTTTCTCATCCCCTTGGCGCTCTCTCGCCTCGAGCGATGGGGTGGTCCAGGTGCGGGTAGTTTTTTACGGGGCTTTCGAGGGCGAGTCGGCGAGATGCATTTTTTGCGGCGGGGGCAGGGGGGATATCGGTAGGGTGTGTGCGCCGGTTTCGGGAATTCCCGACGAACTACGATTAAGGGGGTGTACGGGAACAGAGGCTGCCTCTATCAACCCTCCTCCCACATTTTCGTGTTATCGAACAGCTGCGCGCGCAATTCTCATCGCTTTTCAGACGAGAGCGTCCATGCGAAGCGGTATTTATATATATCTATATATATATATATACATGCGCGATGGAAAGACTTCATAATTAATGTAAGATTGTAAATTTTATGTTCAGAGCTACCGTAAATTGGGAAATAAATTACATTGGATATCAACTTCGTGGCAATTCTTTGATAAAAAAAATATTATGATTATGAAAATTTGAGAAAGTGTTGAAAAAAAGTGTCTCACCGTTCGAAAAATCATTTTTCGAACGGTGTGTTACTATTTTCTAAAATTGAAGTATTAGGTTTAGGATGAGAGACCGATAATACTGATTTCTTAAAATTTACTCCGATGTTTCAGATTCTATAATCCAGGGGGTTATCACGCGGAACATGGAAACGCGTGTTTTCGACAGAAGCATTGACCACCTTGTGAATAAATAAATTACTATTATAATCAACGGTGCACATAAATTAACAATGCATAATCTATGATCGCTAGTTCTTCATTTCTCACCGTTTACATTTTTATTATCGCGAAGTCTTATTATTAGAAAAGCGAGAAATAATTACTACAGTCCATCCGTTAGACTTTCCTCTCCTGAAAAAAAAAACGACGGTAATCCTGAAGAAAAAAAGGAACGAAATCCCCAATTTTTTTCTCGAGAAATACCTCAATAACGAAGGTAGAGTCGTGGGCCCTTTTTCCGAGGCTTTATAACCCTTTCCCGAGGCAACAGCCAGCAAAGCGCTGCCACCGCGTCGAACGTCGCAACAGCCTGAGGAATTGGACGTTTTAAAGTATACCATAGGGAGAAAAAAGAACCGGGCGGTAGGGCGCGAACAGCCCTGCTCGGCGTTTCACCTTGACAATAAAACACGGCGTAAAGGGTTCAGAGGTCGCCGGGCTATCCCGTGACGGTGCAATAAATCGATTGGAAAAAGAGTCTCGTGACCCTATAGGTAAGCTACGACCGTCCGAGGGACAATACAGCCGAAGGGCCCTTTTTTTCTTCGGCGCATGAATGTTTTGGTGTACTCAAAAAAATACACCCCCGCACGCGGCGCGTCCGGCAATTGGGAAGGGGTTAAACGTCCACCGTCGCACCCCTTTCGAGGCCGAGAGGGACGCGGAGGTGCACCTTTCTTTTTACCGTTATCCGAATGGGAAAAATCGTCGTCGAGGCCGGAAAAAACCACGAAACGATCGACAGGTGAGAATGGCCGTGAGGACAGTCTCTCGCTTCAAGGTCTCCGAGAAACTTCGTGAGCTAAAACTCTCTTCCGACCGTTCGCGATATCTGCCAAGGTAAACTCGAAAATCTCAAGGTTCGGGATTACGATCTTTTTTTTCAAACGGAGTCACGTGACCGCGTCTCGCAACACGATACATCAACGAAGATTCAATCACGTGAGTCAAATGTGTCGTTCACTTTACATCGCCTGCCGGGTACATTTTTTTTGTTAGTACCGTGTTGGTACTGCGTTTCAAAATTTTGAATTCCGCAACCGAAACCTCGAACCAAACATCTAATTTTATGATAAGAATAGAGAGTTCTATCGATACCAACGATTCATAAAAAATAAAGCGAAACGAAACGTTGGTCCCACTTAAAAAATTCAAAGTTCAACGCGTCGCGTACGACGGGATGAAAATATGGTCCCGTATATATATATCTCTGTTCGATCGCGTAACAAGAAACATTGAACACTCCCTCGGAAAGCGGAGCAAGGAACGACGCACGAGTACTCGTTAAAGCGCATCCGCTCGTGAAAAAAGAAATGCTAACCATCTAATTAAGTAATTTCCAGTTACAAAGTCAGTCGAAGCCTCGACAATATCTCGCACGATAAATATATAGGGGAAACCCGCTTCGTTCGATCGGTCTTCGTTGCGCGGCTACGATCCAAGCTTGCACCGAATCGTCCGGTATGCGTCGTTGCGTGGTCGTGCGTATCCTTGAGATACAATTCGATCCGCTCGAACAATTAAGTCTCACGGTTATTCGCTACTCGGAGCGTGATGATACAGAGCGATTCAAACGCCGAAGAATTTATTCGTCAATTTTTTTCCCCCCATCTAATAACTTTTTTTTTAAATCTCGGTGAAAGTGTAGAGGCCGTTTCAAAATTATCAACGTTTCTCCCTGTGCGCAAAAATTGAAATGACGTTTCGTGACAAATCGTACGCGTTCGTTTGGGTGGAAAAACCCGTAATTTCTATTTGACCGAAATCATTCTCATCAACGAATAGCCACCAACTTCTCGATCGAGTGGAACGATACTTTTTGAATGGTCCTGTAGCGTGGAAAAGTGAAGGTACGCGCCACGGGGTTCGCGAACAGTATTATCGAGGCATAGATAACGCTTCTATGGTTGAAAGCTGCGCGTGGAATTGGTACACCCGGTGAAACGATCGACTGCGTTCCCGGGGTGATGCGTGGTCCAAGCTAATTATACCAAGTACCTACCGAACGCAACGAAGTCGGTACGACCGCGGCAAAGGGATTCTTTCTCATCGGCGATACTTCTTCTCGCAACTTTATTACTGTTATGCACCCAAGAGAGAAAGAAGCGGAGAACAAATTTAACGTTCGCGGACAACTGCATAGCTTTTCCGTGTTTACCGAAGCGTCCGAACGATTTCATCGATCGACTCTCCAGAGACGCGAAGAGTCTCCGCGTTTTGAGCAGGAATTTCGCGTGTACAAAATTACCGTCGTTTCTCGAACGGGTCGGCGGAATCTTTAAGGGGCCTATAAATATAAACGCGTCTAGGTGCACACGCTTACGGAGACCCGGGTCTTCGCGACATTGCGCCATTACCAGCCAGAGTTCAATCGTAATACGCCTTTTCTGCGCTCGGCTCGATCGTAACGATCACAGCGATAATACAGGAGAACCGCGATTATTCGAATCTTCGCTATCGAAAATATCTTTTCAAGATTTACGGTTCAACCGGATGGACCGTTTAAAAAAAAAAATTCAACCAAAAAGTCACTAAAAAATGGGAGAATCGTGGAACAACGAACAAATATTTCATTTAATTATCAATCAATACGGACGAGCGTTTAATTTCCGCTTTCGATAATAATTTAGTGAAATTATTTGACGAAAAACTCTCGATCGATCCGTGTATTATTATTATTATTCCATCGGGCGCTATAATTGCTCAAATTTTCAATAATTTTGGTGGTACTGCATCCATCGCGTTATCCATCCCTCAACTGCCTAAATGATACACGTAAAAATAGAATATTTATTTACCTTTAACGATTCATCGTTATCACGGAAAGAATTAATGGTCGTGCGACGAATGAAGAGAATTTATCGTACAATCGATAAGGAAATTTTAAATGATTCTTCGCGACGTCCAGTTCCGATATTAGTCGGGAGAATCGAAGCCTCCGCTGTAACGATACTCGAACGGATCGAGGGCCGGCCGCACGTGTGCGCGCTTGTTACGAAAAGAACCGCGCGAGTAGCGCGTGGCTGATCGTCGTTCGTACGTTGGACGCGCGTAAACCGAGAACGGTGTCAGGATGGAAAACGCTGGCCGTACGTTTGAACGGTATACACGCTCCGAGATTCGCGTAATATAGCCTCGAGTTTATTATAACGTTCAAACGCGGAAAGCCTCGGAGGAGGCCTTTCCACGTTTAACACGGGCGGCCTGGAGTTCGAGTCCGGAACGAGATTGCGTCGTGCCGAGCTTTCGACGATCCTCCGCACGCTCGGAAGACCGACTCTTTCGTTGGACTGCCACGCGCACCGCGGGTGGCGCGTACAAACGCGCTTCGATGCTCTTTGATGTAGGAGCACCTCGAATGCACGCTTGAAATCCTCGCGAAACGAAAAACTCCCGAGCGCCCAACGGAAATTCGTATCTCTTTCGTTCTTTTTTTTTTATCGACATTAATGGCGATCCGACGTTTTGCGGAAATGAGAGTTTTTTTTGTTTGTTCTGGTTTGCCAACACTCCGAAGAGAGATTTTTAATCGATCGAATCGTTCGTAGTTCAAAATTCATTGATTTTTGGATTATTAAACATCGCGAGGTATCGATACTTGATTTCTAATTCATTAAATTGTTAGTAATTAACAATTAAATTATTACGAAGTAATGAAATATTAAAAAATGTTTGTACGTTTCGACTCCTGGTCGAAAACCGTCTCGTCGCGATTCACCGTTTTACAAATTTTCCCGAAAGTCAATGTCCTCCAGAATCCATACTGAAATCGACAATTGTTCCTCCAGGGAATGCAAATTCGGTTTGTAAGATAAGAATGACGCGAAGCTCGAATAATCGAGGAAGGCTCGGAATAAAACGGAACGAACGAAGCAAGAACCTGAGAGCAGAAAAAATAAAGAAATAAAAAGAAAAGGAGAGGGCCTTGCATCCCCGTGCGATGCGAGACGGAGATACCTCGAATGAAAATGTAGGTACGTACGGGAGCATACTCGATTGGGCGGAAACAACAAAAGTTCAATTTCGGGGAACGACACCGAAAAATCTTTCTCGTGTGTTTCTTTTTTCGCTGAGGACCGTAGCGTTCCACTCGTCTACCGTACACCCCCTCCCCCTTTTCCTCTTTTTTCCTTGGATACGTGTTTCGTGACTTGAGAAAAGAGAGAACGGGGGTGGGTGGGGGTGGTAGTGTCGCGAGGAAAGAAATGAAGAATTTGCAGGGCGTTGAGAGCGAAGGAAGAGGCTCGTAGGGTGATCGAGGGGTGGAGCCGGATCGACGGTCGCGGTCTTTCGACAAGGGGGACGAAATTTTATCCCCTTTCTCCTTTTCTCTCCCTGAATTCGTTCTTCTCTTCTCTTTTCCTTTTCCGTTCGTTGCCTCCTATCCGGCATGAAAAGAAAAAAAGGAAGAAAGAAAAATTGTCCTCACGCGTGTACGAGATCGAAACGTTCGTAACGTTCAGCCCGGCCATTCGTGTTCTCGCTGCGTACGCTACATCAACGAAAGCCCGGATTTACCGAAGGCTAAAAAAAGCACCGTGAACAAAATATTCGATCCGTGTACATAAACGGAGAAAATAGAATCTGAGAATTCGCCTAGGAGATACGTTCCTACCGAGGGAGAGCTCAAAACGGCGCTCGAATCGTGGGAAAAAATTTGCGATCTTTCGCTGTCGGAAAGGGCGAGGGAAAATAGATCCTATCGATGGAAAACAAAAAAACCGAAACTGCGAAATGTTCTTGGAAAGAAACGAGCTCAGATTGGATCGTGAATTTTGCTAGTGAACGAAAACCATCGCTAACGACCGATCGAGTGGACCGGAAACAAAAAAATGTACTCGTCATTAATATTCGAGGAATCGCCCAAAGTGAATTTCGAAATATTTCAAAAGGTTCCGGCGACCCTCGTTCCAAGGAGTTTTTCGAAGGGTGGTGAGACGGGCGAGCGAGGTCCCGCTGAAACAAGACCGTTGCTGATTCAGCTTCCGTAGACCAGAGGAAGGAAACTCGGCGTACATCCGTATCTGTATCTTCGGATAAACCGTCGAGAGGCAAAGCTGTGGCGCGTGGTCTCTCGCTGGGTGTCGGAAAAGCCTTGGAAAAGTAGCTCCGAACTCGTTTTAGCGCGCGCGTGTACGAAATTCTCTCAACGAACGAGGATCTTTCCTCGTCTCGTCCGTTCTCTGTTTCATTCTTCATCCGGATATACTCATTGTCTACCAAAGCTCTCTTGTTCTCGCACCGTCTATTTGCCTACGTATAGGCTTCGGCCTCCCTTCCCGCCTCTCTTCGTTCCTCCGGCAAGAACCATTTCCGGTGTACGACCCTCTCGGGATCGGCTCGCTTTCTTCGCCACCTACTCTCCTTTCTACCATGGAAGAGCACGGATTAAACGCAAATTCGACTCCGGGAATAAATAGTAAAGCGAAAAAATGAACAGCCCGGAAAGCCGGAGGATCGGTGAGTCCGGAGGAGCGAAAGATTGCGGAATTTGTGCTTCTCGTGGATTCCATCGACTCTGTACTCTCGTTTCACGAAAATTCAACCCTCCTCCACCCCCCAAGCCACCCCTAGCGTAGCCATCGTTCGATACCGGCATCGCGCCGAATTGAATAATTTATTATCCATGCGCCAACCGTCCCGCCATTTTTAAACCCCTCGAAAAATCGAACACACCCGGCATTCCGATGCGGAAGATTTTTCGCTTTTTCCCGTAAACCGAAGGTGGGGAAAAAAAGCTCGAGTAGAGCGAAGATAGGATAGCCAAGTCCAAAGGGTTTCCTCGGGCACGAAAAAAAAGAAAATTCAGTCACGTTACGCTCTCTTAGTTTATGTACGTATCGGTGGATGGGATCACTTGCGAGACAATTTTTCTGCAGCGTATATAAGAAGGAACGGAATATAGGAGTCAGGAGAGTAAGCGAGAGAGAGAGCTAGGAATTTGGCAAGGGCCTTCGACAGCATCCACCGGAAAATAGCTTATCAGGGCTGATGCATCAACGTGCCTGTGTTCGTATAGATGTAGAAAGGAAAAATGTTTTTACGGTATATCGCGCGTTGTACTTTTCGGTACATTGTACTATTGGGAGTTGTCCGGAACCGGCTGGAAAAACTTTTAGGAAGATTGAAGATCGAAGCGAAAAAAGGATGTTTGTGGAAGTGAATTAAAAAGAAAACGTCTTTGCCTAAATTTGAGTAATGAGAAATTCGTATTCCATATTTATGATTACTCCTCGGCTTAAGAATTTAGCGACTCTTTGAAATTTGTGCGCGGAACCGGTTCGGTTCGTTTCGTTCAGTTTTTTTTTTTTGTGTATTTTCGTTTCTATTTTTCATCACTGCGATATTGGAATTCACAATTCTTGCTTCGAGGACGGCGCGGCTCAATCGAATGTCCCAACGTCGACTCAGCCTCGGATGTCCGAGGTTTAATTTTTTTTTTTGCCAAGATCGACGAGATTAAAGTTTGCATCAGTGGATTCTCGTGAGAGAGAATGTTCTTTTTTTTCGTGTGCTCAAATTTCTACCGGTAGATTTCAGCTGCGGACGTTTCAAAATATCCAAGTTCGTACAAAACGGGGGAATCGTAGATTTACAAGTCGCGGTACGTGTATAGTCGCAAACGTGTCCTACATATTCAGAATTACAAATAACTTATTTAATAATAAATTAAAAATTGGAAATCTTCGGTTTACAATTTCAATAACTCGTAGAATTTCAAAATTGAATTAATACGTACTCGTCGTATCGTTATCGGTACGTGTTAATTATATCGGGAAATATAACCAACAATGTACCGACGTAATTCGATTACATAGATTTATTTAAAAAATAAAAATAATTTACTTATTGTATCAACGACTATTATAAAACTCCTCACATTTCCAAGAATATCGATGATTTTTTTGTTTTCCGAATGGACGAACAATTTGTATAATTCGTAATATATAAAAAAATAAAACAACAAAAAGAACTTTCATCGCGAGCATTCAAGTTCGCCCTTTAAGAATGGAAACTTGAACGATTTCGTACCGTGCAGCGAACGAGGACCGTCGGACCGCGGTTGACCCGTCGTGTACACTTGGACTGGACGCTCCGTCCAAATTACGTTCGAAGAGAAGTCCGATGCTCGCGGACTATAAAATTACCATTTATCGTCTACGTACAAACGCGAAACTCGATTACTATGCTCCCCAAAAGAATAAAAGGGGCGACTTCGATGTGTATTTATGTGCACCGTGATCCGCGTGGCTCGGCTGTCCTCCTGTATACGTCCGTGCAAATGAGGCGAACGAGTATCAATGTCGCTCGCGCATGGCAGGATCGTTTTCCTTCGGACTGGGAAAACGATGATCCAACGGAACTCGCGTCGTACAAAGACCATAATTCCTATGTAGATTGCGTCTCCGAATTGCGAATCGTTCTTCGCCAATGAAACTTTGTTAAGAATAAGAAAAAAAAAAAACAAAACAAAAAATGTGCCCACTCCGTAAAATACCGCGATTTGCATGATCCGCGTTAATGAGAAAATCGTTTCGCGATTCTCCTCTACTGCGTGACGAAAAAAAAAGAAAACAACCATTCACACGAGAAAACACACGAATATTGGCAATTCCAGACAGCTGCAGAAAAACAAATCCCCGAAATGCAAAAAAAAATATTTGTTTTTGTTTTCCTCACATTTCGTATCATCCAAAACCACGCTTCGCAGATTTGTTGCAAATCCATGATGAGAATCCTACCGAATGCTCGCGTGACTTTCATGGCTCGGATCAGAAAACGTTTCAAATTTAAAAATAACATCATTTTTGTTACACGCCAACGATCCAAACTTCGACCTTGCGCCATTGGGGTCCAAAGAGTTCCACCTATTCTTGAATGATCGAGCGGACCGCTGTTCAGGATTTTTTCTTCCAGTCTCGATAAAGAAACTGGCACCAATTGATCAATGTCGGATGACGATTTTTTTACAGAAAAACGTCACTTTGAATTACGTTGAATGGATCTACGTATAATTATATCGAAGCGTACCAGCTGAGCAACGTGAAATTAGCATTAGCGTTCCATCGTCGAGACTTCGTATTAATTGAGCCTTTTTTCGTACACATTGTCCGTCAAGAAAAACGCAATATTGGGCGGTAAAGTCTGGAGATTCGGCCATTTATAATTCGGGCGGGTTGCTCGCGCGCCTGTAACAATAACTCATCGTACGAGAGACGGGGGTACTTTTTAAATAGGAGCTATTCCTGACTGTGTTCGAGGGCAAGGGGGGAGATGGGCTGGCGCAGAACCCGAGGAAAAATGATGTTCCCTCTTTCGTTGGTATTCAAGGTGGTAGGTGGTTGTTCGAAAACCTTTTCCAACTCTTTTCTCCCGCCCTCTGTCTCTCTTCCTCTCTTGCTCTTTCTCTCCCTCTCTCCGATGGTTTTTGCACTCGGTGGAGAATATGAGCGGGTCTATAGCTCCGGAGAGTGCCCTGTTTGAATCCACCGTTCCTTGGGTCTCGGCTGAATTCCAAAATGCGAGGATCTCGCGAATGCAAATGGCGCGAGCAACAGCGAAGCTCTCAGCTTGTAAGCCCTCGACATCAAACGCGTCTGGCATTCCTGGCATCCGCTATGCTCTCGGGCTTCCTCTCGCGTTTCTCGCCACCCCCTCTTTCGCTCTGTCTCTCTCTCTCTCTCTTGGCATCCCTCTTCCTTTCGCTCCGTCTCTCTTTCCCTCCCTCGCCCTTCCTCTGGCTCTCTCTCCCTCTCCCGTCCTCTTTTTCGCTCGCTCTTTCTCTTTCTCCGATTCTCTCCCTCTCCCTCTCTCTCCCTTTCTCTATCTTCGTTATTTTCTCTCCTTCTCTCCCTCTCTCTCTCTCTCTCTCTATCGCTCTCTTACTCGCCAACTTACTCTTCACTCTTCCGTTTCGACGACAACGAGGACGCACGGAACTTTATATTTTCCACGGAGGATATTCTAAAATCGTCTCTCGCCTCTCTTCCTCTCGACGTCTCTCTGCGTATACTCTCCCTCTCTCTCTCTCTCTTAGTCCCTTGCGCGTCTCGCATAACTGATGCGGGCAGCAGCTGCGAGTGGAACCAGGATTATTACGACGAATAAAAAAAAAAATTCTCCTCCCCTTTTGGAGATTCAGGTACAATAACAGTGTGCGACTGGAACAATATCAGTTAGGGATAAAAATAATCGATTGTGCCTGCGCGTATAACCGATATTTTTTTTTCTCGATCTCCCGGTTGGGCTACAAGCCTCGATTCTCGTCAAATCCGAGTATGCCTCAGCCACGATTCCCTCGTCTCGTTTTTTTTTCTTTATCGTGCAAATCCTGCGGAACGTTCAGTGCCGGAACGTACAGACCACGATCATAGAATTGCCATGTCCGCGCGTAATGCGAGACGTTTTCTCGCGTTGGTTGTACATTTTAATACTTAGTTGAGTATGGAGGAGCAACAAATTTTCTAGATTCGATCGTTGTTTTTTAATTGACGGACCGAATACCGGAGACTCTTCCGTATATACGTACGTAATGCGAAAAACACGCACCGCAAGAAACAAACCGGGACCTCCGTATGGCGATGAAGAGGTGGGAAGAGAGAATAGGGTGAAACGAGATCATAAAATGCCGAAAATCTTAACGGGTTTAATGAGGGGAAAAGTAAGGTAAAAGCCCAAGAGAGAGAGAGAGAACGAGAGAGAGAGAGAGGGAGGACGGAAGATAGAGAGGAAGCTTATCGCGTTACTCAAGATGGTAATTATACGTCGTGTGAACCGAGCGCCACTTTTCGCCTGCTTTTATCATTTTTACCACGAAAACGTATTACTTTTTTCGAAAAAAAAAAAAAGATCGCGACATCGACGCACGTGTGAAGAAAAGACTTCGCTCAAGTTTTGGTATTTCGAAAAATCTAGCAAAACGCGATGTTACTTGGAATAAAAAAAAATCTAAGCGGAGAGTATTGCTCGTGCAAATTAATTTGGAAAGGCGCCTGCGCTCCCGGACGCGCTCTCCGCTTATTGGATCTCCCGGGAATACGAGGAACGCGTCGAGCGTGAGAAATTCGACGATACGTAAATTCGTGGGTGTCACGTGATTCGAAGGAGGCGACAGTGAAGGTTTTTCGGGGACGAAAAAAGACTCGGCCGCTCGTGTGGCGTTCCGTTCGACCAAGACGGTGCGAGTGTCGAACGCGTCCCTCGATCTCGGGCTGGATCTACGACTCCGAACGCTCCCGGTTGGACCACTCCGAGCTCTCGGGAGCGAGCGACTGATTCGTGTCGCCATCTGTCCACGGGATGCTCAAGCTTCTCGCTCTCGGTCGGTGTTACACGATGCGGAGATTTCGTCTGAACTGTTCGGTCCACCGCTACTGGGTGCCCTCTTTTTTCGCTTGGATTCCGCTCGACTCTTACTTTCAATTTCACCCCGAAACTCTTTTTTTCAAACCTTTTAGCGAACAGGTAAAAATACTTTTTTTTGTAACGAGTGGAAAGACGAGTTTGGTTTTTTAACGCGTAAAAAATGGGTTTTGTGCCATGTGTATTTGAAAGTTGAGCAGTCAAACAAGGATTTCACGGTCAAATTAATACATCGATGCTATTATTAGTACTCGTGAGTTCAATGAAACGCAGAACTTTCTTCTAATTTAAAATTATAATACAAAATGGTAAGTTTATTTTTATCTATAATTAGAAGAAGAGATTGATCAAAATGAAATTTTGGACGATAACTCGCATACATAAATCTGACCTTCTCTCGATTCAATAATGCAACGTTATCGCTAAAGGGTGATCAAAGATCTTGAATCAGCCTCTATTGAGCTCCGATAAATCTTCTCTTTTCATCATTTCAGTTTCCACAATACATCGAGAGAAATAAAATTCTACCCAACTAAACTGCAACGTACTCGAAACAACGGAAGTTAATAAGGCGGTTAATAGTTTCTTTTTAATTCAATTTAAAAGTTCGATCATCAATCGACGTATCAATCGCCTCTTTCTGTGCCCATCTTTGGTATATCTGTCAGGAGAACATTTACTCCGAGATGTTACGTAAGTTTGTAGCGAAGAGTCGACAGTTTCGAATCTTTCCACTGTATAATTAATTGAGCACGAAAATGGCAACGAAGCTAACAATTTACTTATCCGACATTCACCGCCGAGTCGTTCGTAGTTGGTCAATTCTTGAAGTTTGAATACCTTCCTTATAAGAAGAGAGAGATAGAACGGGCGGCGGGAGCGGGAGGGGCGCAGACTCGACCCGCGAGGCATACGTTGAAATAAATTAAGATCTTTATGGCAAAATCTTATTCGTCTCGTAACGCGAAGGTTTGCGCTGCCAATTAGCCGCGTGCAGCGAGCAAAAATTGCAATCGGCCGGACTTACTCGTTCCTAATGTTAATCGAGTTGGACACCCTTCGAACGTATTTCGAAAACGTCCGCCGGTCTCTTTATTCGGCCTGCCCGTCTTACCCGCCCTATTTTGCTCCGTCGCGTTCGTACGAAACGACGCAGACTTTTGACAATTCGATACTTTTAAGAATCTCATCGACTCGTAAAGGCTGCTGAGTTCACCAACAATTTCGCCAATGTCCGAGAAAACAACGTATTTTCACCCGAAGAAATTTTTTAAATTCTTTCTTAGTTTAAAAAAGTTTGTGGCGATTGAAGTTTCGAACGAATTATTATTATTTTTTTTTTTTGTCCAAAACAGGAGTCCGACAAATTATTAATTGTTGTCCTCATACAAAATACTTCTAATCGGATAATGCTCAAAAGCGGAACGTTTTAAAAGGGGAAAGAGACGTCTTAAAAAATAATATTTATACGGAAGGAGGTGTGGGGGAATTACTGGATTGTTAAGAGGACAATAAAATGAATAAATCTTTTTCCGGGGCTTGAAAGTAGAGGCGAACTATTTTTTGGCAATCATCGCGGCAGACTCGTGTGACCTGTACTCACCAGGGATCGATACCGCGAACGAACGACCAGCGTACACATACATTTGTATACGTGTGTAAATATTCATAGACACACGGGTGTGCGCGTCCCTCTATTTATGAAGAAACGACCACCAAGGGGCGAGGGGAACGCTGGGGAAGCGAGGGGGTGGTCCAACGAGTTTCTCGACTGAAACGAGCTCGACCCTGCACCGAGGGACCGTTCCCTTTCCCCCGTCGATGATGGGCGAGAGAAGGAGCGTTCGTCCCTCTTGCCCTCGGCGCGTTCCGAAAATTTACCTCGAGAAGTTTGCGGGAGATGTCGCTACTTGGCTCTACCGTGAGCAAGAAATTCGACGAGGATTCTGATCAATAAACTCTTCTCTCGGTCTTACCGGCCCCTCCAAAAAAGCCCATCTCCATTAAAGAATTCTCTTCGAGGGATTATGTTTCTTTCGAAGGAATTACTAGAATTTATTTACGATTTCCAGCTCCGTTAAAAAATATATTTTCGTGCAAAGTGCACAATTATTGCTGTTATACGCATTGATATTTTTTAGACTATCCTGAATGAGAAATTCACATTTTTAATAAATTTTTAATAGTCGAATCAAACGATTTCGCGACGTTTCTTCAATTTTGATTTTCCAGTGAATATTCGTGCTCTTATTTAGCGATATATATTCGTTATTTTGATTTTGCAACGAGTATTCTTAACAGATTTATTAAATTTGATCGACCGAAAAATACATTGTTTCGTAACACACGAGTTACGACGCGTGTACAGGAAATTAATTTCTGAGACGGTGCGTCGCGAGGAGTAACGGTGTATCGATGCAATTTTATTAACACCGTATATTTATTTGATCAGCGTTGTTGCCAAAATATAGAATATCCATGGAACGCGAGTACGTTCGAACAAATAATTAAATTGATCCGTCGGATCGAAGTCTACGAGCAAGTTTTATTTTTCGATGTATGTAAATTGATACTATTTTGGGGGAAGATGTACAAAAGTTGGCCGCTGGATCGGGAGATCGCAATGGCCGTTTGTCCTTACGCCGGGCGTTACAAATTTTAGCTGCACACGCGAAATATTTAGATCCGATATCGTCGACCAACCAGCGAAGAGCGAGGAGCGCGGTGATTCGCGTTGCGAAACCGGTTCTGCCTCGTTCCTCGTAGGATCGAAGCGTCGAGCCGATCGAGTCGGCGAGACGAACCGGAGTTCATCGGTGCGCGCGTGTACCTATAGGCAGTACGAGGAGGGAACGAGGGGACGAGAGCGTTCGAGCGCGCAAAAGACCCCCGATTCCGTTCTATTCGCCTGACGATATCTTTATCGATTTGAGGAGGCGCGGCCCCGGCGCGCCTCGTATCTTGATCCTCCCGCGGCTAATACGCAAGCTGCACTCGAGTTCAACGGACCGCGACGATATATATGCGCAATAAGCGCGAAGGACGAAGGCGAAAAAAAAAAATCTTTTATGAGAATCGTTTTATCGGAGGGTTCGCGGAACGGAAACGTCCGAACGGTTCGCGAATGCATCACGCGTGGACCGTCGTCGCATTATTGTTTGGGTTTGAAATTGTAATCTCTCGTCGGACGTCGCTCCTGTCGGAAGTGCCTCGATCAGCCTCGAGTCGAATCGAGCTTTCCAAACGTTTTTATATTTTTAGATTTTTTGAAATACAGCTCAACCGAGCGATCTTTCGCGGTGGTGCGGTGGTATTCATCGCCGAGGTGCCTCGATCCGACTTCCGGTTGATACGGGTTTAGGGATTAGGATACGATTGGAGGATCATGGATTTCAAAAATATTGGAAAATTTCGGCTACTTTCGAGATTTAGAAATTGAGGCGATTTTGGATGTTGAGAAATCGTGGTTGTTTCAGAGATTCAGATATTGGCGTTATTTTGCGTTATACCGCGATGGAACTCACGAAATCAGCACGAAATCACCACCAAATTCAGGCTCCACGAGAAATCAAATTATTCGTATCAAACTAAAAAACTCAACATTGAATAATTTTCAAAAAAATACACTTCCACTGCGATACAACGAAGCGAATTTCAAAGCCACGAAACAACGGCGTCGCTATCAACCGTCAAGTTTATTATAATAAAGTTATCTATAAATTTAATTAGTCAGTTAGAACTGCGAGCAATTCTGTCTATATGTTTCGTTAAGAAAAACTATTTTCTTAAAAAAGCAAAAAAACCGGAGATCCGGAGAATTAGCATACATTTCGATGCGAATCAAGGAGCGGATTAGCCACTAATATTCGAAACTCTCGAGACCAAATTCTTTGATCAACGTTCCTCCCGAACGTTGATCGATCGAATGAATTCTTCAATCTCGAGAAGATAAATTTCAATGGAGCGGAGCCTTCCTCGTTCGCGATGAGAGAGGACGTTGACGCGCGACAAGCGGAGACTAGCTCTAGCGCGTGTAAGCATCTTCCACGTTATTTGCAAATATGAAAGATGGCGTTGGGTGATTAACGCACGAACGGAAAGGCACCGCGAGTCTTTGTATACCAACATTCCTGATTACCGTACGGTTTATTACGTAGAATATAATATCTCCTCGGACTCCGCGAACGCTGCGCTACGAACAGGTGTGAAAAAACGAGGCGATAACAAACGGAAACTAAACAAACGCAAAAGAGAGAAACGGACACTGATGAAAACGATAAGGGGAGTGGATTATGCGGTGCACCGCACTGGTGCCTGTCTCGGAGCGAAAGTCAGTCTTTCCGACGGCAAGAAAGGGAGAACGGGAAGGAGAGAGGGAACGAGTGACCGTCAGATTAGAAGATTTACGGAAAATGAACATCTGGAAGCGAAAACGAAATTACACGACCAACAAAAGCTAATGTAACGGTTAAATCCTGAGATAAAACGTACGTAGTAATTTTTTTGTGAACGCTTTAACGTCGGTCTCCCTCTCTCCAGCTATCTCTCTCCGCCTCTTTCTCTCCGAGCGAGTCAATAATACGAATATGATGTTACGAGTCGATCAGTGGTGCAAAATTAATAAAAAATCAAAACAGCAGCACCCAATGCAAAGCTGCGATAAATTTTGTCTAACGGTACAGTTGTACCGAGGCATGACGAAGAAATCAATCTATCCATCTACCTCTGTTATACTTTCGAGGGATAAAATTGAAGGTTTTTCTAAACGAGGAAAGAATTATTGATATTTATTCTTGAAATACAAAAATTTCGTGACGTCAAACGTGGATCGAGTTACTCATAGCCCAAAGTTCCGTGAGCTTTTCTCCTTTTTGCCGGGAGGCCGATTATCCTCTCTCATTTTCCTTCAACTTCGGCTCTTGGACGAAAAAAAAAGTTTTCCTCGGTCCAGGTTGAACCTCTCTCTCGTTTTCTCTTGCTCGGTTCGCGCCCGCTTTTTCATCGTCGCGTTCCCCCGCCCATCGCCGGGAAAACTGGCAGGGCGAATCCACCGAGCACCCATCGTCATTTTCGTTCGGCGACGGAGCATCGAGGGAGCGAGAAAGCCGAGAAACGGATTTAACACGCTTGGAGAAAGTCCGAGAGAGACGGAACGTTGGAAGAGAGAAGGAAAGAGAAAAGACTCGCCCGGCCAATCAGGATTGAGCTTTTCTCGTGCACCTCCGACCGATCAATGCCAGAGCCCTTCTCGTACCGACCGTGTACTCGTCGCACTCCTGCAGCAGCCGGGAAAGCGCCTCGCCACGAGCAGAGTTAAAACTTTGCGCACCCAACTAACCGAGCCAACGTTCCACGTTTATTTGGCACGAATTGTCTTGGATTTCCTCATCGGGCGCCCAATTCCGTTCCCGTTTCCAAACCGGATTCAAAAACGTTGCAAAAATTGAGCAACGCCCACCAATTTGGGTGCTCCGGCGATTGAACAGGCAACTTTTTGTTGGCAACTACCAGGAATCCCCGCGCTCAACCTGGATTGGACAACGCGAAGGAAGATGGCAAACGTCCACGAGTTTGGGTCTTCCAATTATTGAATTCGGACTTTTTGATTATCAATTATCAATGTCTGAACTCACTTCCGGATCAATAAAAAAAAATTCTGAAAACGTTAAGGTACTTTTCGTATCTTAATTTTGCCAAAGCACGTTCGTGCTTCCCTCCGATGTTAGAGCTGGAGGTTTTCGAAAAACGCACATCGGTGAAACGCTGCGCTCATGGCGCGCACACGCCATTTCTATTTTCGACCGATGACGCGTAATGCCGGGAGCAGCGCCAGCGTTTTCATTACCGCTCACTTGAGTTAATTACGCGTTACGATCGTTGTAACCGAGAATGCAACGAGGCCGCTCGAATGTTTCCAAGGAGTTGGCGCTCCATCGCGAACTCGAAGGATACACATTGTAGACGCGACGAAGTACCAGGAGACAATTTATTAATGTCAAGGGAATTTTATACGGAGGGAATGCTCGGAGAGTCAATTAGCGTGAAATCATTCGAAAGGAAGACTCTCTCTCTCTCTCTCTGTCATAGATATACGTGTATACATTATCGTCGTATCCGATCGAAGCTAAAATTTCATCGTGCCACCCTTCGTCGGGAACTTTCTTTTCATCGCACGAGAATTTCCCGGGCAGACACATTCGGCTAAGGAAGAGGCCAGAGAGAAAAAAAAGGACGAAGGCTCTCTTGGGAAGCTCGAAACACTCGCCGATAATTCGGGTGACTTTACGCCAAGAGCGTAAGAACGAGAAAGAAGCCCGAATAGCTCGTAGCACTCGGCAGATCTAATTTGTGAGAACAAGACTGGTTTTCTTTCCGTTTCCCTCGAGGTCGTTTTAACATTGATGCCGAACCCGCGATGAGTGACGGAACAATGAAAAACCGAGCGTTCGATCCAAATAATAAAGCGAACTATGGCTTACCCAATGGACGCCGAGCCGCTGTCTTGCCAATTTCCGCCGCATCTGCAAAAATCAAAGCATCATTGAAAATAAATGACATTCGAATCGTTGCGAGTAAGCCGATGAAAAATTTACGTGACTTCTAGCGGACTCGATCGGGATACAAAGGCTCTGATACACGAGGCTTTTTTATAATTTCATTTTCGATTTTCTGTCTTGTTATGTTGGTACCCATGTTTCCCCATCGGTCATTTTGCATGTTCGGTTTGTCTTTTGTTTCTACAAAGGTTGATACATCGTTGCATGCTCATGATTGTTTTGGCCAAATCGCAACACCTAGGCCACGGTATTCAGTGGACTTTGGTCCCTGCGACTTTTTCCTGTTCCCAAAACTAAAAAGAGCCATGAAACGACGGAGCCACGAGTCGAGAGAAGATTAAGACTGCATTGCTGGGAGAGCGCGAATACCAAAAAACGTTTCTCAGAAGTGATCGGAGGATTGGACAAACCGGTGGCACGAGCGTATTACGTCTTAAGCGAATTATTTTGAAGCGTAAATATCGATGAATAAATAATCGCATTACGAAAAAAATAAAGCATCACTTTATTTTTTGAACAAATCTGGTATTTCATGACGAAGACCGTCTTTCAATCTAGTTTGTACCTGACGGAGTAAACTTATTTCTTTCGTGCTTTGTCGTCCATTGGGAACGCGTCGAACAAACGTTTTTCCGGGCTATCCGGAAAATGAATGACGCTGGTTCTCCCTTAAAGGAAAATCGATAAGCCCAATTGCCGGTGACTAGAAATGGAGAAATCGTCACGCCTCTGCAACCACGAATTCCTCTTTGCGTTTCAGAAAAAGGAGGGTAAGAGGGTGAGGCGCGAAAATCGTTGCCCGAAATAGCGAAAGCACTCAAGACCTCTCGGCTTAGCGTGTGAGACGCGACACGAGAGTTAGAGCATTTACGTGCTCGATCGAATCTCGAAAAGGACCTCGAAAACCTTCTCCCGTGCGTCAGGAATACGGCGTTTTGGAACTCGTGCAACGATAGACTCCTAAAGTCAATGGAATTTTGAAGTTTGAAAAATTAAATTGCCAGTAATAGAACATCCGAATTGCCGGAACGTCATCATTGCGAGAGTTCATTAACGATTTCTCCTGGATCCAATTTTGGCGTTTCTCATTGCCGAAAGCCCGTCAGCTTCGCGTCACAACCGTTCGCATCCGATACGTAAATTCCGAACAGTTTCGGTCGCAAGGTATCGCGAGATCAGAGTGGCAAAAGCGGCTGGGCTAAATTACACGGAGAAAGGAAAGCGTCAAAAGCGCGGAAGGCAACGTCACTATCCCCGATCTTTCTATTCTACTCGTACCGTAAAGTGTATCGCACACGGGTGGAAACTCCCCATCCGTCCATTTTTTTATACGCCATCGAAAGCTGAAACGAGGGTAGCCGGTGCGATACGTACGCCCGCGTTGCTGCACGGGATGGACTCGAGATCGATTTTCCTCTCCCGAGGACTCGAGAAAACATTCAGAAACGAAAAGGAAAAGTGATCATTCTCCAGGTGTATTCCAGAAGCGAGGAAGTATTCGCGAACCGCATCAGCGCGGATATTCGAACGCGATGTTTTCCTAATGCGAACGTATATAGGTACGAATACAGCGTTCCGCTGATACGGGAAGGAAGGACCCGATTCAAGGATCTCCCAGCAGCGAGCGCTATACGCTCGTGCCTTTTTGCCTGTTTGGCCAAAGTTATTTCGTTCCACGTGTGTTACGCCGGATACGTTGCTGATGCCTGAGTCTCGCCACCTCACGTAGGTGGCCATATCAGACATTACGTACACGTACCTCTCTCGACGTACAACACCCCCCCCCCTCCCGTCTAAACGTGCATATCATATATAACAATATATCTATACACCGGTGAATACATTGCGAAGTTTGTGGCGCATTTACGAGAACAGCTTCGTTCTCTCGTGGAGCCCGAGCGGGTTCTACCCAAGCTAAAGCCAATGCGATATGAATAGAAAGACGGGGACGGGGTTTCCGCTGTTCGGGGGGTCGGTCCAGGATCCCCGACGGCACCGAGGGTGATCGCCGTGCCGTCCTATTTATCCGGCGGCTTGTTCGAGACACCGGAGTAACGCGGCAACAACGTTGGCCAACCTAGCCGCGTTCCTAAACGACGGAGAAGGAATTACCAACCGCCGGGCCTCCCGATGAAGAAACCTCATCGTACGGTTTTGACTCCGATAATACGCTGTCCCTCGTCCTCGCGTTTCTTACGCTCGTTCTCCCTATCTTCTTGGGTCATCCGGTTTCTCCGTTTGATCCGGCCAATCTGTATCTATCCGTGGGTGTGGACGCGAAGGAGCGCCGGCTGCACCCCGCCTCGAGGAAAAAGGGGATGGGACAACTGCGGTAGCTTCGGGGTATGGTTGCGCGCTTGTGTAGGGTGGAAATAGGTAATCCTGGAGTAGGGGAGGTCCGAAACGTGCTTCGGACGCCCCACAGCCGTTTCTATCCTACCCCCTGCGATTCGTTACGCTCGCGGCACCAGCAGCCATGTTCCAACGGACTTCCACCGCGATCTTTCCTTCGAATCGGCCCGCCACGAAAAATCCGGACATTATCGACTCGGCGCAATCGAGCGTCCGATCACCCGGGTGGGATTCACAGTCCGACGGACATTATTCCACTTCCAAGTGGACCTATGCTTAGTCACGTGTTTCTCATCGAGCGGGATACGCAGGAATAATCGAGCGAAACGTTCGCCGCTCGAAATTGCGTTTCGTCGCTCGTACGCGTATCCCACGTTGCGTTTTCCTAATTAGCGGAGGATTTCTCTTCCCTCTGTTAATTATGGAACTAGCGATGAACTCCGGCGTTTAATTCCCGCTGGATTAGTTCGAAAAGGAGAGTCGTCGAAACACCAATTGCAACGAGCTGTAAGAGTACGCTAATTGGAAGATACGACGCTGCGGGCACGAGTAAATTATTACGAGTGCGTACGCGAGACAACCAGGAATGTGTCCTTTCGAGTACCGCACACGTGGATAATGCACACACGGGGTATCCTCTCCGCCATCCTCTAGTCTTATCTTCATCTCGCGAGGAATCTTCTTAAGGGAAACCAACAACGGGGCAGGAGGGAGGGGCGTGCAAAACCGAACGATTATTGCGCTTGGTACTCCGCGGGAAATTCCAGCTTCACGTGTGAACGAACCAGCCTGATAAAATTGCAAGAACTCCATGGGAAACAAGACCCAACGAAGCTACGCGACTAAACACGCTCGGCACGCCTCATTTGTAGTCCCGGGACTCGTTGAACAAATGTTGCAGTCGGGACTACGATATCCGACATTCGTGAAATATCAGCGAATTCTGTCAGAGATTGCAAGTCCACGGGGGGGAAGGGAACGCGAATACGCAGAAGATACGAATCTTGTAACGTTAGAATGCCGTAAATTAAATAGCTCGACCGACAGGGGTGCGCGAGTAGTAATTGCAGTGAATCGGTGTAATCAAGGGAGTCGCGAGTGCCGAAGAACAAGATTGTCCAATCTCGCAGTTCGGCGCGATACTTGGAACGATATTACCTAGCGTTCTTTCTTCATGATCCTTTTTCGACGATTATTTATTCAGGCGCAAGGTTACGCGGTAACTTTCATATAACGTTTCGCGTTATAGGGCTTTTCCCCGCCTGGGTGGGATCTGATCAAAAATGCCGGTTTCATTTTTTTCATTGCAAACGCCTGTGGTAAAAATGGTTGGGAAAACAAGCAAGTCTGGATCGAATTCCGATCAAGCTAGTTGATATTTTTAAGGCTGGGTTGCGAATTCGTTCGATGTCAATCAGACAAATATATATTTAAAAAAGGAAGCTGCGCAACGATCTAAATTGGTTTATCACAGAGCATGGTCTGGATTATAGATTTTGATACGGACTCTTGAACTTTGGAACGATCTCGTTCTTCAACTTTCCCTTTCCCTTCGTTTCTCTCTTCGGACAATAACCAGCCGATCTTTTTACAGCACCGTCAAGAGCAGGATAAATAGTTCAGAGGAGAAAAATAAGTGAGAAGCGGAAACGAAAAGCGTGAACCGCTGGAATGAACGAGCCGGTAACCCCCATTGAGCGGAGCGAACCTCGGCCATTATACAACCCATTGGAGATGCGGTGGCTGCCGGAAAACCAGAGAAAATGGGAGCAAAAACAGTTACCGCCTTGCCGCGTATTGCCCACTACCGGGCTGCTGCGCGGAACGCCACGACCTTTCGGTCTTACCTGGGCCGCGTCATAAAAATGTCTCTCCCGCAACAACGAGAAAGGAAAGATTGTGGCTCTGTGTACACCCGCAAAAAAAGGAAGACAAACTCGTCGCGATCCCGTTGGGTCGTCGCGCTTTTTTTCCCTTCACCGATTCCTTCACGAATTCTTTTCACCCTTCTCCCTACCTCGCGCGATTCTTTAACCCTTTCCGATACCGATCTTCCGGGATGGAGAAAGTCTACGGGCTATCGTCCCACCGTGTTCACCCTTTCGTGAAAATGAATAAACGGAATATCTTTCCAGGTAGAGAGAGAGAGAGAGTACGGCTCAAAAACAAATCCGACTGGATTTATGGAGGGAGTTGAATATTTTCATCCCCAGCGAGACCCGATGGGGCGCTCGAAAATTGCTCATTTTCACAGAAAAAATACCCCGTGAAAATTGAACAAGAAAAACGGTAGCTCGAAGAATTCACGGCGGGTTATAAAAATTCTAATTCAACGATACCGAAGTTTCGTTGCATCGCAATAGAAATGATCGCCCCTTAATTCCATCAATCCATTTTATTAGGTTACGATTAGGAAATTCATCGGAACGTTTCTTCGAAATCCTCTACAAAGATCTATAGCCTGAATACGAAAAAATACATTTGATAGTAATGAAAAAAAGAAACGGTAGAACGGCGAATTCCCATTTTAAGGGGCACCTTCGCGAAAACGACGTTTCGGTCTCTCTTTTACCAACCGAATCTATCGATAAAGCTTTCAAGATTCGACCAGGCGACAAAGGGTTCAGAACGGGAAATTACACCGCTCTTTTCGAACTCAAACTGTTGATAAGAACGTCAAGGTTCTACGATAAAAAATAAAAAACAAAAGAAATGATGGAAAAAGTACTTTTGATAGGGATAAAACCGTAAATAAAAGGAGTAAAAATAAACAATCCCATTTCTTTATTCTTACCTCTGCAGAGTTCAGTCTTGAATCTTCGGCGAACCTCGGCTGATAAATTCCCCGGACGACATCGATCCAGTTAGGCTTTGGAAGAAAAAAAATCTGCTTCGGTCCTCGCCGTGATAACGAACCGAGTGCTCGCTGACGGTGTACGAATCGAGGACTGCATCGGCTCGTTCTAGCTCGCGGTCTCTTATACGTTTCAGGTACGCGTAGACGAGTAGCCTATTCGACGTGTCAGCTTTACTGTACGCGCTAGATACGCCACTTACAAGGAGCTCCGAGTCCGCTTATCGGCGCGGCAAACTGTAGCAAACGTCGCCATTTTTTTCGTCCTATATTTTCACAATTCCTTTTGCTCCGTCGTCGCTAATGAAAACTTGCCCCCTTCTCCGGGATACGATTCGTGGGCATTTCGATACGAGGCCGTATCGACGAAGGGCCATCGTCAACGTCCGCTAACGTAACGGAGGTGATATACGAGCGTCAGACCGGGCGGTCCACCGATGTTGCGCCGAAGTGCTCCAGGGTTACCGGTCTTACGGATCGAACGTATACCCGATCCGAGGATGATCAGAACGCAATGGGAAATCGCTGTTGCGAATAACGATCGTCCATTCAAGACGAACGATCGATGGAACAATTTACACAAAAATCCTACCCGCGAACCTAACCCACACGGCGCGATCCAATTTCCGAAAAGTTGTCGACATTTTTCAATGGATCTTCCACATCCGTCCAATAACGTCTGCTCACGAGCCCCCATCAACGTTTACACCGACAAGAGGAACAAGGAATACCACCGGAGACTCGACAAAATTGCCATCTACGGTTGATCCGCGATCACCCATCGAACTGTTGGTCCACAAGAAAGGAATAACAGAAATATCCGCGGTACAGCGATATCTGCTCTGCTCGGAATAATCGATCAATCGTTACAACGCGGCTTCCTCTCCATTAAAACTACCGTAATTCGAAAATCATGAATTTTTCGTAGAGTTTTGAGTCGTCAATGGAACAATCCGTTTCGGATTGAGAACACGTTCGGAAACTTATCTCCGGTTGGCAATAATCAGATATACGTATTTGTATTCTCGATTGGACGAGGTAACGGAATTTGTTGAAATCCACTTAACGATAAATTAACGCTGCAACGGACACGCGAGTATACATGTACGTAGCGCGTGATTCGGCGGTGCTCGGTGGACGTCTTGGAAATAGTAACCCTCGATAGCGGAACGATAACAGCGATGCTGGAAGATCGAGTTTTCGCCGTGTGTATGGGTTGCTCCGATAATGGCTGCACAACTACCAGGGAGTCTCTCGTCGCGTGCGTATCGACGTATAGAAACGCCGCTGTACGACGATCGTCGCCGCGGATCGAAAAGTAATTTCTTATCGAGCTCGCGCCGGCTACGCGCAAACGGGTGGCGCAAGGGCGGAGGCGAGTCAATTTAATTAAATTCGTCCGTGCGCGCACGAACGTAAACCTCGTTACGGACGTGTGGCATCGGGACGCCTCTCGGTCTCTCTCGCTCTCTTTCGCTCTCTTTCGCTCTGGTTCGCCGTCGTTCCGATTCTCTTCCTCGCGGACTCCTCGAGAGTCCGCGAATACATCGCTCGTGACGAACCAACAACGAGCGGAGCAATATTTTTTCTTACTCGTGACGCCTACGCGACACGCGCGGCGTATCCGGTGCTCGCTAGTTTTTTTTCTTTACGATCTTCGATCCCGTAACCAACCTGGCAATCATCGAACGGATGCGTATTTTTCGTGTAATACTTTCGAACCCCTGAAACCAAGATTACTCGGATACTCGACATTGATGCGTAGATCTCACGGATGCAGCGCTCGAAGCTTTTATTTAACGTTTATAAATTGATCGTTCTCGAGGAATCGCAGTTTTTAAAACCTCAACCGTTTCTCTCGCACTCGTGTATCGCGCGGTACACTTTTACTCTGACTTTCGGCTGAAATATATGCTCAGTTTGTAGAGACGAGGCTGAGCAGCAATTACAACGATTCTGATTTTGGAAAAACGATGAAAACCCCCTTCAGGCTTGACTTTCCAGGAATCCTGCAAACCGGTATTTACAAAAGAACAATTCAGTTTGCATAGAAATGCTACTTTCTTTGCACAAGAATACGATTTAATATGCACGAAAATCAAAAATGTTGTTCGTACAAAAATCGATATTCCAGGTGAATTTACGCGCAACGTTCCCGTCGTCGATTATTCAACGAACTTTCACGAGCGTCATCATTGACGAATTTCTTAAAAACGGCTGGTCGGTATTGAGCGATTTGGGAAAATAGACATATCCGCGGTAACGGAGGGAAAGTTCTCCAACGAAAAATGTAAGGATTACGTTGCTTTCGGTGTGTTTAGGTTTCGCGGTGAGTCTCGGGCAAAAATACGACGGAAGTCATAACTCGGGGAATAGCCGGGTTGTCCGCGAAATCGAAGTTTTTGGGGAACAACAACGGAGAAATACGTTCGCCGGAGCTTTTGTGACCGCCGTCGCGAGACGAGAGCCGAGTACGCTTGGCTTCTCTTTTTCGTTCCCCGCTATACGCGTTTCGTGATACGAGCCGTAATATTGAATCTGAAATTGAGCCTAGCGCGCGTACGTATGTCCCACGGGAAATACCGAGAGGTGAACGCTGATACGTTCTTTGGTAAGAACCTCCGGCCCTATCCGCAAAGGTACGTAATTTCGTTCGCATCTCGCAATAAATAAATCTAGATATCGCTGCGTATCCACTCTTGGTTGCGTCCACCGGTCTCGTATTTCATCACACTTTTTCGCGAGTCTTTCCGGTCCGAGTCGGACTTTGTTGTCTTCCGTCGGAGCCGGACCGCGTCGCGAAACGGATCGCCCGTCACTAAATCCCCACCAGTCCGGATAAAAAATTTATAGTGGTTCGACCGTCGCGCATCACCGTGCGCGGAAGTATAATCAAAAACATAAAAAGATCGAACGATTTATCGGAAACCCGAAAGCGTAATTCTAAAGAAAATTTGAAAAAGATGGATCTTCGACTCGACCGTGATTGTGTTGGAGAAAAAAACAATAATTGGAAACAAATGAATTTATAAATGTAATAATAATTAATGTACCAGTATATTCAATTATGATTAATGATATATTTATACATTTATAATAATTGTATATTCGTACTGATATTTTAAATAATACGTACCAATTATTTTGTAATAAATATATAATAATCGTACAACGATGATAATTGTATCGTTATATTTTCTATAATTGTACATCGAATCGTTATAATTACTATTAACGAAAAGTACAGAGCGTGTTTAGCCTTTTTACGAGTCTCCAATAATACACGCATACTTGTATAAAAAAATTATACGAAACAGGGATAAAAATGAGCGAATCGTTGCTTCCGAAAGGGGCGTAAAACGAAGCTCCCGATCCTAGAAGCATCGGTTCGCCGATGCACGGAGCGCGCGTTCCCTCGTCCGGGTCCCTCGAGAAATCCCGCCGACAGGAATCTCACAGTTGGAGGAAAAATACTTTCGGAAGATTCGTAGCAGCGTCCCTCGTGATCGGGCGCGCAGCTAACGCCTGTTCGCTCGGTGTTCGGGAGACATCGGGGATGCTTCGAAGCTCGGACGTGACCACGAGCTAATGGACTACGGAAGTATCGGCTCCGATGGAAGGGCCAGCCAAACGAAACGAGCAAAACCCGAGAATACGAGCCCACGCGTTTCGACGTTGTTCGAGGATGTCCGAGTGACTCGACGACTCGACGGGAAACTCCTCCGACTAAAAACGGATACTAAAGCCCATTTCCGGTATCCACGTATCGAATATTCTTGCCAATGAAGTTACGTACTCCTGGATATTCGAGAGACCAAATTCTCCGCGCGTTACGCCGGTTCGTTCGCCAGCGGCCGATACGGATCCGCGCGTCGACGTAATAGCTCGGATTCCGTCTCCCGTGAGACGGCGAACGGAACTTTCGTGCTGTTTTGTCGAAACGTGATCCCTCGCCGGAATACGAAAATTCGTACGTGGTCGAGTCGTTCGACCGAACGAAAATTTGCGGCGTTGTCCTCCGGCCAAAATACAGAAGAAAAACGGTACGGGAAAAATATCGTTGCGCTTCTTATGGGTATTTAGCCGTCGTTGCTCAACTTTCCGCGTTACGGCTACCGAGAGGTTACGTTAAATTTCCCTCGCTCCGCGTATCGACGACGCGCGAACGATCGCCGATGTACGGCCTCGAACGGTCACGGAACTTTGCCAACTTTGGGTGACTACCGGACGCGGATCGTTTTTTACGACTCCCGGAACGTAAATAATTTTTGTTTACACATTTTTTCGATTCGAGGACGGTCCATCGCGAATCGTTCGCTGGGAAATATTAACGCTGATACGTGACTACTTATTCGTAGCTACGGATTCCGTGGCTTCTGGAATATTGTTTATTCGCGGAGCGAGGCATGGACGTTTACTCGTTGTTGATCTTCGTGGGATTATCGTGAAAATTCCGAAATTCGGGGCCAAGACGTTTTTTCGATAACAATAAAAGTAAAGAAGTAGAAAAACATTTGTTTTGCAAAAAGCACGCGTATCGATACGCGTATCGGTACACGCTTCAATACACGTATGTGAGAAGTAAAGAGTAAGAAAAATATCGCGAACTCGTATATTCCCTTCTTCGAATTCAGTAATAACGAGGGTCGTACCGTGAGAGCGGAAGGCTCTGCGGTGCGGTATAGCACGGCCCAATAGCGCGCCCCGTGACATTTCGTGGCTAACTTACCGTCTCTCCGCCCTCTCCGCTTCTCATATCCGTCTCATCGACGAACCTTCGAGTTTCGAGCTACGAATTATAAAGTTGAACACTTTGTGGCCAAGCTTTATTTACGATACAGTTGCGGGAGAACTTGCGAGTATGAATTGTATAACCATTGATCTTGTGACTTCCAAAACCGTATCGTTATAAAATAAACAAATGTAGATAAAAAAAAAAAACAAACGTTGAACACCTCCATTTTACCCATTTTGGAGTTGAGATTCGAAATTTCCCTCCCTACTCCTTTTCCGCGTACTGAAAGGAACTATCGTCGACAATTTCAGTTTTTTAGGTCCAAAGTTTCGGGGTGGGCGTTGACGGGTCGATCTGGATTTTTATTTTTATACATATACTTCGATTCCATGAACGATTAATAGTAGAATTCCAAGGAAATGAACGCCTAAAGATGAAAAAATCCACGAGATTGACGAACCCAAAAAAAAAAAACAATCTTAACGCGATCGTTGGATCGCCTCAGCGTGGAAAGTCCCGTGCACAAGAGTCCTCTCGACAGTCCTCGCGTTATGGCGCAAATACGTACTCGCAAAGTGCCCCAGTATTTGACATTGCAAGAAACACCGCGGCTCAATTTCCCGGCATTTCTCTGTACCGCCTCCTAGTCCGACGCGTCTCCCGAGTAACTCGCTCGGCCGAAGTGACCAATCGTTATCAGGGAGGCTGAACGCTCCGTCCGTTTATTTTATTTCTTCTCGCCGTCTTTTTCAACCGTGGTCGGGGAAAACGAACGTCGAGCGGAGGAAAGGTGAACCGGTGTAACGTCAACCATAGAAAGGGGAGAGGAAAAATGTGAGGGTTGTCGAGAAAGGGGCGTGGGAGCGAGGTTGAAATAATTTTACCGTTTGTGGAGGAAAGTACTGCGCGATCCGTAGGCACGGAGGAAGGGTAGCGGAAAAATAAATCAACTGGAATATTAAAAACTGTCCAATAAACTCTACTTTTTTTTCTTCGCGAAAATTTACTAAAAAGAGACGAGCACCTTCGAAGCTTCGATGGGGTAAAACGAAACGCCACGTGTCTCTCTTTTCGACGATTTTTTTTCTTGCCGAAATACGCTGATTAAAAAACCGTTCGTAATCGCTTTTATAGTTTTTCGGGCGTAGTCGAAAAGCTACCATATTTTTTGGAAATTCTTTTAAAATACTAAAATAATGCGGCTCGAAAAGCGTACGTGGATTGGAACCCTGGTTAATGCTTGTAACACGGCTCACGGATTTTCCTTACATATATAACAGATTTTCTTCTCGACCTGATGAAACTCGATACAAATCACGGTCCATCCCAAAAATATTCGAATTTTTTACCCAAGGCTCAAATAATTTTTTTTTTTTATGTAAAATGAAAGATATATTATTTTTGAGTTGCAATTGACTTTCCGCGAGGCCACTCGGAGGTTTTTCTTTTCACTCCTCCCATAATTTAAGCGGCAGTTCCATTCAAGTTCGGTTTGAGGTCCTACGACGCTTCGCGTTACGTTCTCGACCGTAGGATGATACAATCGTCGGAATTGAAAATACGTTTCAGTCCACACGTGTAGCCGCGTACACGCGGAAGAGATTTTCCATCACGCGAGGAAACACCGAGGCGGAATATTGTCCGGAACGTCCGACTAACTCGGCGGTAAATGCGTTCGCACCCGACGATTAGTAAGAACGTGACAAGAAGCACGTAATAAAGCAATGATCGTGGTTTATGAGGCCGTATACCACGGCTCGTCGAGGCATACGCTTCCACTGTACGGAGCAACCAAGCGCAGTCTGGAAACTATGCCGCGTCTGCGCGCGGTAATCCACTGTTTTTTTTTTTTTTTTTTTTAAAGAACACAAAAAAGTGCAAAATCGTTTCGCTAAATGGAGCGGTTTCCATGCTTTATTAATAGATCAAAGTAGCTTGAGTGTAAAACGTTTCAGTCGGTTGAGCGGACGCGCTGATCGGTAATTTTCCATTTGTGGCATCGCGATGCAATTTCAAATTTGGTTTCTCTCCGCCGTTCTTGCTATTTACGAGCAGCGAAAAGAAGCGCGTCACGGTTGCACAAAATTCATTGTTCACGCCGCTCGGTTTTTAAAATTATTTTTTTAGCCCGTAAACTTTGCACCGTTGCGATACGGTTACCAAAGGCTCGTTCGTTACAAACGTCTTTTTTATAAGTAATTTTTAGCCTTGCAACGATTAGCGATAGCGATCGAAGTTGCGTCTTGTCGAGATTACGCGTAGGGCCACGCTTTGTCCAATTGGTAGAGTTACCGGTACGTCGGATGATGGTATCAAGAGGAATACCAAGATAATTGGGTACCGGATTTATTACGAAGAGTCATTGGGCGGTCAGGAGAGGTTCCGACCAAGGATCGGCCGATCCGTTTCGGTCCAGGCAACTTCAAAATCCTATCCGCTCCTTGAAAATAATCCGCCGGGCTCCCGCGGAATTTGGAGAGAAACCGATTCGGAAGCGTTTTTAATCAACGTTACGCGTCACTCCCGGTTTATCGTCCTTTATTCCTGGTGACGTTACGTTTTACAGGAGAGAATTCAAGGACGCGCGGCTCGGCAATACCAATCGGACGGAGAGCCATAAGCCGAAGAGCTTTCCCGAGCTCGGCACACCCCAAACTTTTTCATCCCTCGAGTGCCCCGCGTAAATTGAAGTATAAGAAGCATCGAGACGGCGAGGGCGGGGAAGTACGAAGAAGCGGACAAAGTCGCCTCAATATCGGATGATTGCTGATGGCGGAGGAGGTTGGACGGCAGGGATTTTTATGCCGAAATAGCGAACTCGAGCGACGACTCTCCCGATACGAATTGGGATTACACGGATTCCTCCGATCGTGACTTCACCCAGGGGCCAAACCTGCGTTATATTTTCACGGATGAAACCTTGCACGCGTGACGCTTTCTATCCTTTAAGGCCGATTCGCGCGCGATCGCGAAAGCTTTCGGTAATCCACAAAGTTGCAACGGAATCCTCGACGGGCCGCGCGAATGGACGTCCGATTTTTAATACTACGTTTTACGCGCGGATGTTCCTCGGACATCGAGATATCGCGAATCAGACGTGATATCGGGAGACGGGAAATACATCGGAATCGGTGGTGGGGCGGAAAGATCGCGGGTAGACCGGTCGATATCTGTACGCTGAAACATCGCGAAGAAGGTTAATAAACATTCGTTTTTTATTATTTCGGAATGCGCTCGGTATCGGAAATTCGATGCTTTCGGAGAGAAACAAATTCGTTGCGCGGAGAGAGAGGGAGGAAAGTGGCATCGACTCGGTATCGATAGGATATTCCCGCGAAGCAACAATTTCGCTGGGTGGTTCGAACGGTGCAAAAAAATTCAAAGTTTTCTCATCCCGAAGCCGAAGACGACTCCTCTCCTCTCCTTCTTCTCCGCGTTCTTCCTTCTCCTATTTTTCGTTTTAGAATTTGTGCGAGTCCGTGCGCCCCTCTCTTCTCATCTGCCTCTGTCGAACTCTCTCCACCTTCGTCTCAAAACTCCTTCGCTCTTGCCGGCGAACTTTCGAGCTTCTTTGCTCCCTGCTCCCGGTGGGAACGAGACCGTCAGCGAAATTGGGCTTTCTCTCTCTTTATTTTTCTCCGTCTCGATGCTCTCTCTCTCTCTCTCTCGACTGTTTTACCGAGCATCAGCAGCGGAAAAGCAACAGCGTCGTTGGTTCGACATTTTCGAGGACATTTCTATAGCGTTCTCCGCGCGGAACTTTCCTCTCTTCCGTGGCATCTATTACGCGGCATCAACGATATTGGAGCCGATATTGCCCAACGGGAAAGGAGGTCGCCCGAACGAAAACGAATAAAATCGTAAAGCTTTTTGAAAATAAAATCAAACTTTTGCGCAGCGAAATCCGACGCGCCGAGTTCGCCGAACTCCCGGAATAACGATCGATCGATTAACTCCGTGAAATGTAAGCAACGTACGAGACGCGTTCGATCCAAAGATTGGATTTTTTGCTATTGCGCTACGTCTGAGTATGCCGATTTTTACGTCTACAGAAATTACAAAGTTAATTAATGAGTGAGACGAAAAAAATAGAGAAACTAATTTATCCAAAGTCATTAGCGCGATTGGCTATTACGCAATTTGTTTTACGATCGAGTGTACGGCGATATAATATATTATACGAGTGCCAGAAAGTACGTCGTTAGATGTTTTATGCGCTGACGGTGTGCTCTTCGACAAATAACTGCCCAGTGCCGCGCTTCCTAAACTTTCCTGGCCTAATGATACTATCGCGCGAACCTAATTGACGATTGACGCAATCGAGCAATACCAATTGCCTTCCGGGAGCCTTGATTGACGTTAGAAATCGTTCGTGCCCCATTGAGATGACTCCGAGCAATAATACCCAGCCGGAAAGTATCCGTGAAACAGTCATCGATGACCAATCGCCACGGATCGTGCAAGCCTGAGTCTTCGTCGAAATACACCTTGGCGGTCAATTTGTAAAATAGCCAAATATTGACTTTAACGATTCGATCAGCTTCCATTGGGAAACGCGACGCGTATGCCCTTTTTGGTAATTATTGATAATAATAAGGTGATCCGTGCGTATTGATTAAATATCAAAATTCTTTTGTTCAACGAGCACGCGTAAAGGTCATCAAATTTCAATTATCGTTAAGAGTGGAAAATAAACATTTGTAAACATGAACTTGTTACAAAGTTTCACCGATTCGATTAATTATTTGAGTGTTTTTATCTAGACACGTAAATTCACGATTCCCTCATTTCTGACCGACTTTTGTCCGACGGTTAATCCAATAATAGCTCAGAGTAAAGTCGCAATAGAAAAACCAGCAAATTTGTCCAAAGCTCCCACACTCAGCTCCGAACGAATTTAACCGCGTTATTACTTCGCAGTTTTTTTTGGCACTCAAAGATAAAACGAATGCAAATTTTCGTCCCAAACACGGATAGCCGATGACCGGTGGTAGTCCAAGCGCAACGACTCGAATGCATCGCGAAGACGCGTGAGAATAAATTGATGGGCGTTTTGAAGGGTAACGTGGCCGAGCACCGAGTGACGACGACTACCTTTACGAGGCTGAAAAGTGGTGCACGCTCGCAGGGTGCGCCGCGCCGTTGATGTTGCTGACGGCAAATGGGTTAATGTATTTCATGGCAACAGGTGGCCGCGCTATTGGACCGCGCTCTGCCTCGCGGTCGGCTTTACGGCCAGGCTTGAGTTTCCGGCCCGTCCTCGTATGTGTATATGTTTGGATCGACGGATAAATATATATGTCCGAAGTAAGAGGTATCGGTAGTCGCGTTGTCCCCGTGGACATAAAAATATGCCCCGCAAAATCGGAATGTCTCATCGTTGGCTGACTCGCTTCCTCAATTTCCTTTTTCTTTTCTAATCTAATGGGAAACGTAAGATCACTTCGGGCTTTTGAATTTTACAAATCCGAAGCCTTTGAATTAATTTCCGCTCGGAATTTCCATCGGTACGAACATCCATCGCGTCCAAATTCTCGGAATAGAATAACAATCGGAGCGATTGGGTTTTAATTAATGGAACAATTGCCGACTGTCTCATTAAAGTAATTGGAATTAATTGTTGACGCGAAAGAGAAAAGATCGCGTTGAGAAGCCGTGCGTGTGTAATATGGCTGATACTCGGAGCATTGACCGCTTTGTCAAGCGAGCGCTTTTACCAACGGGGAGGCCCAAACTTCCGGTAATCCAACTGTGTTACATTTGAGGACATAATATTCGAAAAAAACATTTATAGATGTTTCAATTCGAAAGTAAAAAAATGTTGACGTCGTATGCCGATGCGTTAAATTTTTGTAGTTGCATGTTTTACGATTCTTCAAAATGAACCATTAATTCGATGAATTTGAGGATTTTTCCATTTTGTAATCAACCAGTGTGTTTATAGTTTCTCAAAAATATTTAAACATCCATTGATATAACCAATAATTGTTAAATTTAATATAAGATTTATGAAATACACAAATATGGCGTATAAAAATATAATATTCAATTATTAAACAATTATACAGGTAAGTGATGTAATAAATAACATTTATATAAATATAAAATCAATTTACAAACGATTGTCCGCGTCGAGAGATTTGGTCCAGTTTTCAACCGCGTTAAATAACATCCGAATAAATTCTTACCAACGGATGGCAATTTATAGACTATTCGTTTAGCCAAAGATCTCTCGCTAGGCGTTTTAGAGTGCAATAAATCAACCAAAATCCTCGACTATCCATGAAACAGCGATAAATCTCATATCTGGTCGGTTGTACGAATAGACCAAGCGAGCGTAACAACGAGTCTCTTGATTTTCGAATAAAGATAAAGTTTGTCCTGAAATGCAATTCTAGGAATCGCGTTCACGTTCAATGCCCGAATCCATAATTTCGTTGGTCCGACAGCAACGTAAGCCGAAAGTTTTACAGCCTGAACGGTCCCTCCCGATAAACCACGTTTACGTCCGTGTACAAGAGTCGGCCTCCTAGACGTTCGTCAATCTTTGATCTCTTCGTGGCACGCACGCGTATCACGTCGAACGTTCTCTCATCACGGCAATTTATATAAATTCGTTTGGTTGCACGAGCACAATTCGTTCCAACGATCATAACTCTTTTTCCGCTCTGTTTCGCCACCCTTGTACCTCGATAACAATTTCAGGTTGAGGTACACTTGTCAACGTTTCTTCGAACGAGCAAACGAGACGAAACAAACTGTTGTCAATTTTTGTTTTGTTTTTTTTTGCCTTTTTTTTCCGTAGTCGTAACGAAGAAGCCAAGTTCCGAGGAGTTTCCTCGGGTGCTCGATAAATTGACGGATGCGTAGATCGTGAATGTTTTCTCTCTGACTCGTTAAAGAAGCCACGAGTAATTTTGCAGTTCCACGCGCCTGTCTCACCGACCAATAACGCTCGATCGTTATATCGCAGCGTCATCTACGTGGCGATCATCGAAATAGGACGTACTCGGTATAGCCGGTTGAACGAGAACTGCTGGTCCATTCCACTAACGGTAACGACCCTCGGCCGGGTTCGTGTCTCGGCTAAAGCTTCGACAACGATCCAGGCGTGGTCCTGATTCCTTCGGAACGTTCCGCTACCCAGGGAAGGGAGGCCCACCGAACCTTCTTGAGACATCTTCGCACCTGCGCGCGCGCACGATCTCACCAACACTGCCTCGTTTTTGGCCACGTTTGGCCGACGCAAGCGCTTTTCGATTAAAAACTCACACAGAAACGACCAGAGGGGCGACCCGATGGACCGGAACGATGAAGGGCTGAACCGCGCGAATCCGATTGCGCGATCCGGTCCTTTATTTTCCATTGGAAATGCGTGGAAGATAAATTATTTCGTCGATTTATGGAGAATACTAAAGGACTAGAAATTTGTCGAGTCGAGTTTGAAATTTCGAACGTTTTTGTCGATTCGTTCGATGGGAAATGAACTCTGAATTTCAGGGTGGAAAAAAACACGCGGTCGCTTCAAAAATATTGGACGAACTTTTGAACGAATTTTTACTTAATACCGAATATTTGAATTTACGAATGGGAATATTCGAATTTGCCAACGGCGAATTCCAGACCGAGGGCCAACGATACTGCAGGTACGACTGATCGACCCACCAAGCTGCCGCTCGTGATGGGTATCGAAAAACCATCCAGTCGCTGCCGGTAACTTCCATTTCTTGCTTGCTACGGACCGAACGGAAACTGTGAAAAGCCAATCCCGGAATTCCCTTCGTTACCGACACTGCCATCGATTAGTTTGCTGTCCTCGACGAGACCAGCAAGGATAACTTGGAAATTTACAGAGGGAGTGAAACGGAGAGAGAGAGAGAGAGGATAAGTCATATACCTATTTTGAAAAGTGTCTTTTAGTATTTCTTTTTCGATTTGATTGCAATTTCTTAATAACATCATTAATAATGTTTATTTTATACGAGATGAAAAACTATAAAGGGTGCGGTTTAACCCGTTCTATGTAAAGCTTATCCCAGTTGTTTATAATTATTTTTGTTTTCCCGACAAAAAATCATAGATCAATTATTTTTTCGTTGCATAGAAATAAAAATTATGAACCGAGAATAAACAACAGTTTTGCACTACTGATAAATTGTAACCGAAAGATCGTTTGTAACAACCGTTGCTTCTTGAAACATTTCTTTGAATATTAATATAATTTTGTATTTAACACGAAAGTATTTTTTTTTTCGCAAAAATTTTCGTAAGAACTATTGGCCAAACAATGGAAGTAATACGATTAATAAACATTACGGAAAATATAAATACAAAAATCAAATATAAATAATACAAGCGCAAGGTTTACGGGAAGCGACGAGTCACGCAAATTTCTTTCTCTCGTACCGTACGATAATTATGACGATAATAATAATAATCGGTGGACGACGGCAGAAGCAGAGAGGAATTTTCTACGGAACGCAACGCGGCAATTGACGGGAAAAATATTTTGCGGAGTATAATGAAAGGAGGGATCGCGACGACAGGTGACTTTCGTGGCGCGAGTGCAAAAAAAAATTGCATCCTGGAAAGTGGAATTTCAAGTTGTTCTCGGTGCGCGCATCCTGGGGGAAACGAGCCTCCGGGATCGCGTGCAACGATCGCATCGGCTTTTGCGCGCCCGCCCTTTCGATACCCGACTCGCGTCTCGATCGCATAACGTAATTCATGCAAATCATATACGATCTCACGTGCTCGGCTCTCCGGGCTCGTGGAGCGGCTCGAGGGGACGGAACCGCTTCCTCCAATGAACCACCGGGTCCTAATCGAGCGGCCAGCGGTGAGCGGAGATCGGCTGTGTAAGCTCCGTGAAACCGGTCAGCCCAAAAAAAAAAACGACCGGATCTACCGCGTGGTAAAAATTTGCCAATCGTAAAGAGTAAAAGTGAATTTTTAAAAATGATATTGTAAAAAATTTACGATTATCTACAAATCTATCTGTAAACGGATGTGTATAATAATTTTAAATAAATCTGTACGATAATAAGTCTGTTATCTTTAACAATTTATATTTATTACCGAAAATTTAATGTCACGCTATTTGAAATCTATTATTTATAAATAGGTCCCTTATTCTCAACGAATCTATTTATATACGATTCGTATAATAAATTTATATATATATATAAGAATAATAAGTAATCGATTTTTATTTCTACTAACGGTTCGTAAATGTTACAGTATGTATAGTTAGGTCCGAATCCCAAAGGAAAATAAGTTATCCCTGATTTAGTGAAAAAACTTTATTCCCCCAAAAATCGAAAAAAAGTTTGCATGTTCAATATTTTTTCATTGGTCCATTTAGATGTAACTTTGTCCCCTAAGCACGAATCTACCATTTATTTCCACGAAAGCCCAAAATTTCGAGGAAAAAACGTCAAAAAAGTATTCTAGAAAGGGTTTTTCCCATTTTCCCAGTCTAATTTTGCACGTTCGGCAAAAACTCGGGCAAATTCGTAATCAGCGGAAAATTTCCGATCAAATAGACCCTTTTAAAAGGTTAAAAACGGAAAAAAAAAATTTTCGACTTCTCCCGGCCACTTTCCCAGAATCTTAAAAATCACGATATTTCAAAAGGTCGTAGGATAAGCTTCTCTTGTGGTACAGGGATACATTTGGTGGGTTTGGAAAAGGATTTTGCCTAACTTAGATAATGGCGTTGGATTCGTATCGATATCTCTTATAGTTTCCCCGGAATGTCCACTCGAAAAATCGCAAAAAAAGAGGCAAAGGG
>JAPYZI010000815.1:0-41271 GCA_030523105.1 Ophioninae sp. A BG-2022a
GAGACTACCTATTAAAGTATTGAGGTAATTTAACTTTTAAATAAATAATAAACAATATCGTGCCTGGTTATTGAACGAAGGAGGTATCAAGTTTGATAGATAATAACTATTATTAAATAATTGATTATTTAAAAATTTGACAAAAATTGGGTTTCAAACTACTTAAATTTCGGGGATTCGGACGGTTATACAGTTTTTTAAAGAAAAAGTTAATAAATTCTATCTGCAAAGCTGAAATGGATACCCGGGTACCTGGTCATTGACCGGACGGTTAAATATTTGAAGAATTTTGTCACGAGTGATGCAACGATATACTTATTTGTTTTACATTTGTTCATAATAATGACCAGTGAGTTTTTTCCAATTGACGAGAGCTTTGTAGAAGTGGGTACAATCTGCTTCTACTTTTCGGTGGCGTTTCTACACAAGTTCAGTACATATACCCTCCAGGTCCACCATCTGAGTATTGGTTCAGAAATGCTACTTGAAATATCGCATATGTTATGATATAGATGATTTTAAAAACATTTGTCGGTTAACGTTGAAGTTTGTACCTTTGGACGGATAGATCATTTGTTTTTCTTTAAATGACTTATTTTTCTGCACTCTAACGTCATGAACGTTACACAGATTTTTTTAGAACTGACACTGTAGATTTAATCTATTCCCAAAATTCTCATAAATAAGAAGTAAGGGTTTTAATTAGAATAAATATAGGGCATTTATGTCTGTAATCAAGAGAATAACAAGTTATCAATATTTGATTAAATTCTATGTACATTTTGAATTTGTAAAAAATGATTTTTTGTATAGTTACACATTTCATATTTTAATAAGCCCGTGTGTTTTTTCGAATAATAAAAGTGAGGCATAAATAATAATTGGGAGGCAAAGAAACATCGTATTTTTTTTTGTCTCTCAATATCAACCCCAACCCCATATCTCTCGTGATCCTCTCCTTACCAGTTCGAAATACGATACAAGAAATTTCCACAAAAATCGCAGTGTCGGCTTCTCCCGTAACAGTGAATCTATTTCACCCTGCGTATTATAAAAATAAAATTTCGCGTCCAAGCCCGAATAATGATTACTCCGTGAACGAGAATAGCCATTTCGAAAGAAGTGAAATGCCCCTTATATGGAATATGTACACAAGTGCGACCATGAAGTGTTTCGCCGTTTTACACACTCGTCCCTGTTTATGAACTATCGCTACTGTTTATACCTGTATTCAGGTGCCTATATATATACTGTTTATACTTCTGAACAGCCGTGAGTGATGTTGTTACACCGACTGCGCAGCTCGACGATGTCGTCAAAATATAAATGCACGCGCAGCTCTGTTCCTACCCCCGCCATCACCATCATTCCCGCGGACCACCTTCTTGCGCGCTCACGCACTATATAATCGAATTGCATATTACGTCGACCGTTACGTCGTTTTGCTTCGTATACATGTACACAGGTGCATCGAAGTACAGGGCTATTTAAAAAACACGGTGATGAAGTTCGACATCATATGGCAAAAGTATTTTTTTTTTAATTTTAGCCTCACTCAGGTTTTGCGCCGTAAATCGAAGAAATTGATGCACCTGAGAAAGAAACATCAAATAAATTTTTATTCGTTTATTTTTTGGTAGAAATATTATGAGAAGTACGTAAAGCATTTCAATTGGTTTTTTAAATTGTATTTTTTCGGGATACACTAATTTTGGAAAGATATTTCCTCTTAATGACGGATAACAGAAGAAAACATGACAATTAATAAATTTATATTTGTGAAATGAACATCGATATTTGAGAAGCTTATAATTTATTATTGCACATGTGCTCGATTTTAAATGAGGGGTCTAATAATTATTTTCTGACCCCTTTCCGCTATGTTATTCGTTTTGTATGACAAGATAATGATGTGTTGTAGAAAAAGTGAGCCCAAAAGTGACGTTCAGAAAGAATATGTTTTGAGTTCGAATCACTTTTTGAATAGTTTTTAATCTGTCAAAGTCGAAAAAAATATCTCCTTTCATATTTTGAGTTCTTTCTTTTCTGGACTCTTATGTATTTCTTCTCTGTCATGCATGTACTTTTTTATTTCGTATATGGACGTGTCAAGGGAATGTGATGATTATTGAGACTAGCATAAGCATTTTTCAATCAAAGTTCAAGACACGCTCGTTTTCAATTTTTTTTTTTTTATTTTTTACTGAACAGTACTTCATGATGTTAACGCATAAGTAAAAAGTATAGACCGGGAATGCAACATTTGCAAATAAATGTTTGCTTCGAAGAGCAAAAAAGATACGGTGACTTTAGTCGTCACTTTTTGAGCCGCTCTGTAGATATACAATTTTTCTTCCGATAGGACGTTAAATACCTCATAACTCTACCACGTATGTGCTGAAGTATACTTTGAGTTTATTGATATTTCGCGTTCACATATTTTGAAGTAGCCTGTACAAATATGTGTCAACTGTTTCGCGCACCTTGTCAGAACGTCACACCGTAAATTTACGCTTACACAGCGTTTGCACCGGAAATATATAGCCTACTTCCCTCGGACGGTCTTTCGCGTCGAACACTCCGCTGTCGATTGGGCATCGTTACGGTTTTGACATCTCAACGACGATGACGTTCGATGCGAATCGAATCATCAAATTCTACGTTAGACATTCGGATAAAGAAAATATAATTTTAATCAGAATCAGATCCTATTCATATTAACTGCATATTGTCATAATTTTATTCATCAACAATGGTACAAATATCTGATGGTGAAATTCCAGCGCAGTTGACGTAGACTATTCGTTACATTTAGAAACTTTTCTATGGCGCTTCTATGCCTCCAAATTTAACATGGCGATATAAAGAAATGTACAAATTTTAAGTAACGATGTCAAAATATTTACATACCTAAGATCTTTTAAGTAAAAAGGCATTATTAATGCATTAGTCTCTTTATGATTTTTTAAATCATGTTGCCACTTGTTTTTTGCATACTTTGATGTTTCGTGCATCATCTACAATATTCAAGGTACGTTTCATAATTTTTTCATCCAGAACTCACAGGCGGTTCTGTTACGATTTTTTTTTTCGACAACTGGGTAGAATCGACCCTGTTTCATTACGATAAAATTCTTCTCTGGCTACGGAGAGTTAAAAAGAATTCAGGTAATAGAAGTAAAAAAAAAAAAATATAGTTTTTGTTGCATTCCAAACATGCAGGCATTAATATCAGATTTGTCTATCAATCGGAAATATTTTTTCATTTGTCATGTCCTTCTGTCATACCCTCGCGTATGACGCGTAATTCGCAACCCCGCAACGATTCTTATTCTTTCGCAGTCTCATGTAGCCACCCTCACCCCAGCTCTCACCCCACCAATTCTTCAAGATCCATTCTGTGGGCGTGTAGCCCACGACCAGCATCGCGTGATTAACGAGATCGGAACTACAGTTCGGATCGTCGTAAACTCCTTCGCTAAAAAAAAGAGAAATCAAACAATTTGCCCATGAGAATTATTGGGAAAACTTTATCCTGGTGGATTCTACGTTTAAGCACGAATAATGTTGTCCATGTTGAGATTAGCCAATAATCTCGAATGACGAGCATCCACATTGATATTCGTTTCGACTGACAGACCCAGAGCGCACATTTCAATCAAACAACTTCGCCTGTTCGCTTTTCACATGGATGTAATTATGTGCCACGGTAACATGAAAAATAAGATGAAACAACGAAGCTCTAAAATGATTTCAACGTTGTGATCGTGACGTTTGAATTAACATATATGAAGTACAGTTTGCAATATGCATATGCAAATGCAAATGCAATCTCATATGCAAATGAGACGAATTTATTGAAAAATTGTGTCGAGTCATTAAATGAACATTTATCTGCGTTTGGGCCAGTAAAATCTTATTTCACTGGCGCAAACATTCCTTCAATTAAAGTTAACTTTAAAACTGAACTGACGTTTGCGCCAACGAAATTTTATTTGACTGGCGCAAACGTTAGTTTAGTTTCTGTACAAATATTTTAACTGGTCCATTTACTTTGAACATTTCGAAAAAATAGTTCGTTGCTTGAAGTAACTCGAATTGGAGAGAAGTCCAACGTATGGTGCAGGTAACGCTGATTGAAGTAACAATTACGATTACATCGATAGAATTGGTAGTTACACTTTATTGTCATTTTTGGAACAACGTTTTTCAAAACATGTATACGATTTCTTGAAATTTGATGAGAGAAGAACTTGGAACTTGATTCCGTATAATATCCGAAGCCTGCATCATTGGAATCCAAAAATTTTCCAAACAATAAATTTACTTATAAAATTGTTAGAAAGAAGTAATTATTATTTTAGTAAAAACGACTGAAGCTACGATACATAATCGAGTCAAGGTATTAAAAAAATCACGAAAGTAACGTTATGTAATACAATAATTATGATATTAATTGTTATATTTCTATTTTACCATAATTACGCCCTGGAAACTTTCAGCCTAGTGCAGCACTCCATTTGACGTGAACTAGGCTCAACTTTAATTATAACGATAGTGGCCCTTTCACATTGTTCAATCGTTATTGAAAATCATTCATTAATTGGTAACATCACCGCTCACCGGTTAGGTTAATTCTGGAGCCGGTGTTGGTGAACTAGTTGGAAACTTGGATTTTTTTGTATGCCCACTTGGATATCGTGGTTAAAGATAATGCCATGGAAATTGGATTGTAAATTATTGCGACGAAACTATGAAACGTTCTGCTGGTGTTAATTGAGCTTTCGCACAATTCTAGGAAAATTCGCAATTTCTCCGTTACACTTGTATTTTCCTACATCTACCTATTATTACTCATATAATTCCACAAATGCACTTAAAATTATTATAGAAATAGAAATAGAATTTAAAAAATTAACTCTTTTTCTTTTCGAAAATCTTTCTTCTTGATTTAGATAGCTGGTTTGTGATTAGAATTTTGTAAAAATGCCCGTGCCCTTTCGCTGCGTGCTATCCAAAGGAATGATTTTTCACTTAACTCCAATGTAGCAAACGTTCGTACTATTTTTGGCAAGTGTCTTTTTAAAAGTGAACTTAAATGTGAATCTATTCTGTGAACTGGAATGAAATTTATTTTTCACTATTTAGCTTCGATCTTTGATTATGTTAAATTATTTCCTCAGCAGACCTTACACTTTCAGAATGCTTACTCATAATTTGTTTTTTAATATTATGCTACTATATTAAATAATTAATTTCCTCATCTAGTGTTTCGAATTTTATTGAACCATTTTAGAACTATTTTTATTTCTTAAATTCGATATATAATAACATTATTCGATGCACAATTCGATATTTCAAAGTCCGTAATAAATCTTGTGGGTTCCACATAATTTGAGTCTCCTCATTCGATTTTCGACTTACTGGTATAGCTGGAAAGTCTTGGGGCTCGCGTTGATTGAAGCGGCGATCGGTCCGATCGTGGCAACTGCAGCTTCGAGTGCTCTCTCATCTCGAGCCGGCAGGATAGCCCACGACGTAATATTAACGACGCTCAAATCCTCCTGAAATCTGCATCTACCTTCCTGTCGAGAAATATTAGATATATCCTCAAATTTACTTGCGTTATTCTCGTAGCATTTTAAGGCTGCTTTTTTAAAAATCAATCACGAATAATCGAGGATTGCATTTGGTTTTTTATTTTGAAAAAACTGTCAAGCTAACCTTGGCTTTGTAGGGATAAGTTGCTTGTGCCATCAGCCCTCGTGACTTTTCGAGGTACCTAAGGGTGTTCCTGAGCGAGCCGCCGGCGCATCCAACGTTTCCGGTACTCGTGCTGCAGTCGATCAGTTGTTGCGCGCTGAGTGGCATAATCGAACCAGTTTCCTTGAATATCTGACCCTCGATGCTCCCCGTTATTGAATAAGCGTAACAGCTTCCACAATCTCGTTGATTCACCGGCTCTGTCATAAAGCCCTTCTCCCGCCAATCGAAATGCGTCGGAACTGTCCGAGGGTCATGGAGGACCGCGGCCACCAGTGGATTAGTGCTCACGCGACGTCGACGACTCGGCAAAAGCTTCACCTGATTTCAAACATGCTTTCGAAATCTCACTGAGAAAACCACTCATTCGTTCTAGTACTTAACCCTTCGAAGCATACATTTTCCAATTATTGTAAGATCGTTATAAGTCTTACTCGGGGCTTTTTGGAGTAGCTGATTATGAATCCGCTATCTATATTTACGACATTCGAAACGTCGGATCCAAAATGGCGAACACCACAGCGTTGAATGAACATTTTCACCAATAGTCTCGTACGTTTAGATCGTGGTGTCCGTCATTTTTGGATTCGTCATTTTTTATTTCACAAATTTTATAACGGATTCGTAATCAGTGACCCCAAAAACTCATTTACACCAAGATTCAAATTTTCTTGGATAGATTCGTATAAAATGGATTATTCCGGAAAAAAATGTAATTTTTCCTAATTGATTTATTAATAATTCTCATATTATGAATAATTGTGCCAAATAAACTCTATTTTTAAATTCTTTTATCGCTGTAGTAACTACAAAATGCAAAAAACCGTAGCTAAATACGTTAAAAAGTGAATAAATGCGTAAAATTGAAGGGGACCGAGGTGGTAAGATGGGTTACTAGCATGCTTCAAAGGGTTAACTAATATAAGCCAATACTCATGTTAAATGCAAGGAAATTGGAAAAATGATCGCTTCAGAGACAAAATACAAATGGTGTTGATAGATGGTACCGATCGGCAATTGTCATTTTCTCCTGAGTTTCATTTAATTTTAATTATTATTTTGATTGGCTTCTTTCTCATGGTATACGCTATTAGGGCTTTTACATGTCTCCACCTGTCCACTTTTACCTCTTCCCTGTTCCAATACCCCACCAGACCTAACCTCCGTTGCGGTGACTGCCGATTTACGCTACACTATCCCATGTGGAAATGTTTTGCGGGGTGCCTCAAGGGCCCAGTTAGTTGCCCACAATTTTATCCACGTCTTGTTTTGGATTCCAACAGGTATCTCTATAGGAACGTTCCGCTTCTGACACCAGGCCCTTTAGTGGACATATATTCAGGACCCTACTGGATTCTCCGATTGCGCCTAGATTATCCAATCTCGCCCCTGCAGTATCCCTACTATTAGCTCTGTTAGGTTCCCACCTTTAGTAACATGAATTAGTATTATTCTAGTTGTCCCTAGCATAGATTGAAAACTCACCACTTATTCTATAACTCTACTGCATGTATAAGTTATAATTTAAAGGAATATGTATCGTGTATTCTCAAGTTGTAGTATTATTTAAAAATGACAGACAAAGTGATAAATCAACTGTTAAGTGTGTAAGATATATGCATGAGGCAGATATCAAACACTCATTACTTAATTAAAGTAATTTATTCTATAATGAAAATGTTGAAGGAAGCAAACGGCGCATTCATTAGTTAGCCTGATCAAGAGAGAGTTAAACTTATTGTAAAAATTGTAACTAGTGCTTTATCATTGTTGCACTCATTGAGTCCCTGTTATTTCGTATTATGGAAACTAATGGCCGCCTTTTTGAGACCTTTAGTGGTCGTATTCTGGAAATCCCTGATACGAGTTCCTCGTCGCAGCCGTCACGGGATCTGCATATACTTTGGGTTTCCCGAACTATTTTCTACATGGGATACAGGATTTTTATTGATATATGTATACAGTTTATCAAAGTATGTATACAGTACAGTACGTATACATACTGTAAGTATACAGTATGTACAAGCACGTCTCAGAAAAATTGGTCTCCTGCTCACTGGTCGATGCGCCAGCCAGAGCGCAGCTAAACGGTCACCGTTCACAATATCAGCCCCGCGTAACGCTAGTTAACATTCCTGACCGCTGAAGCCAAACCGCAACTGATCATTCACCGGCATTGGTTTGAATATTATTATTATTGATGTTGTTGTCGGTCAAATATTTTGATTAGATATTAACTTGTCATTCAATTATAGTAAGAATAGTGATGATACTTATTTACTTTTATACTCATTTTATTTTATTTTATCATGATGATAATGTATTTAATTTTCAATGTAATCATAGTTATTATTATGATAATTGTTATGATAATAATAACTATTACTGTCCCTATACTAAAAACAACTACGGCTGTAATAATATCAGCACAGTTATTATTATTTTCAAGATTAATAATGATACTATTAAACTTAGTTTGCAATTACATAATCACAGTTTTACTTAATATGTATGATGATAAGGGATTATCGAAAATATTTGTGGTTAGCATAAATGTTGTTTTTTAATAGTGTTTTCTTATCGTCGTTCATCCTTTGTTATTGTTCGAGAACTATGAACCAGGTTCATAGTTATCATGAGTCGATATCGAGATAAAAAATGATGAGGGAAATTGAACAGTTGGTAAGGGAATTATGAATTATAAAAGAAATGATGTGATTCTGATGACAAATAAGACGAGTAAAAGCGATAGGATATTGAGCGTCAAGTGCGCTGACGAGGTTCGGTTCTTTCCAGGATTCAATCACGACGATTATGTCATATTGCACGTATCTACAGACGGATACAAATTACGCACCAATTGGCGAATATACTGTTTCGTGCTCAGATCGGACAAATGATTGTCGCGCAGTGTGTAACTGTGATGACCGGCAGCTGCCAGCAAATTATGTTGATATATCTTCATTATGTTCTGCTCCCATGCCAATCGCTTGCGAGCTTCGCATTTTCCCGTATAAGTCTTGTTGTGATTCGCCTGTTCGCGAAAATAATATGGTGGTAAAAACAAAAAGATTAATTCGGTTATAAATGGTTCTGCCGATATGAAACTTCGATTATTTTTAAATTAAAAAGTAATGATTTATTGCAAAAATAGTGTAAAACAATTTGTTGAATGGATTTACCATCGTTTGCTAAAACTTTTGCACAATTCTTTGGTAGCTCGCGAATACCATTGCGGAAGAACTACAGGTTTTTATGCGATCCATTAAGGGGGGAGAGGTGTAAAAAAATCGTTGTTTTCTGATACTATAACTAAAAAATATTTTTGGAAACTTTTAATTCATTACGAGCAAAACTTTTTGAGTTATAGACAATTTAATCTCCAGGCGCTCGGTCCCTTTAATCGCCTCTAAGTCATTCAATCGCGTTTATCTCAAAACTATTTTTAAAAGTCGGTGGTCGAAAATCTTTTGATCGATTACGTCTAAACTTTGCACACTTCATTTACATATTAAATACTAGTTTCTGATAAACCATTTGCTTAAAATTAAATAAAAAGGGCAATTTTTTGCAAAGATCAAAGTTTTTTATTTCACCTTCACCAAAAAAGCAAAAATGAATATTTTGTTGATTCCTTCGTTCGAATACAAGTTAAACTTGTGTACTAAATAAATCTTTTTGGTTTTTTTAATTTCAGATGCGGCAATCATGAGTTATCGTGACTACCGGCATTGAAACTTTTTTTTTGAGGTAACTCGGTTCTCACTACTACCACGGGCTCAATTTTTGATATTTTTTAGTGAAAATTTAGAAGAATATTCTTAGATTAATAGTTAATAATATATTATATGTTTAAAAAAATTAATGAATAAGATACTATGTAAAAAAAATCCAAAAATAGTTTTTTTTTTCATATCTCTGACCTTTGTTCCAGCTTAATTGAGTAATCTTTTATTTCTTCGAAATTTTTGGCGGAGCGTCACCGGTCTTGGTTCGGAAAAAAATCTTTTTTCATCGTTTGAACAATACTTTAACATAATACAAATAATACTAAAAGCTGAATTTACTAGACTGAAATAAAAATTCCAAGCATTTAAGTGCACGTAAAACTAAAAATGCAATTTGTTTAAAACATCTTTTGTTGAATTTTTGCGAACATATTACTGAACATATTACTGAACATGATATAATGTTAAATTTGTAATGTTCACAGTAGTAGACAATCCTTCTTCATAGATATCCGTACAAGGTTTTCGGTTCATTGTAACTTTTTTTATTCTATAAACAATTAAATATTATTATCTCTGTATTCGGTATACACTCGAAGCTGCTGAACTATTCAACATCGTTCGAGCGAAAAAGAATATGTTTACATTATGAAAAGCTTATGAAAAGCTACATGCTAACTTTTCAAGGTGACCTTGGTGCTCCAAAACATAAAAGCCAGTACAACAATTGACACTGTGGGTCATAGAATCGAAGTTTCATTCCGTACGTAAATTTGGAAGGTTACGTCTGTCCTGAAAATGTCTTTTATCGACAAACGAAGAAAGAATGGTGATCGTACCTTATAAAAGTACCAGTAGTCGTTCAAGTGTTTGGATATATCAGGTGGCAAACGGCGAATTTTGCCCATCATTTCATCCACAAAACCTCCGACGACAGTAATCGCCGTAACAAGACAAAAAATCGTCTTCACGAGTTTCGCGAACTTCATGACGATTTACACTTTTAACTTTTTATCGCGTGATTTTCACCCGAATGTTTTTTCGATGCTCACGAGTAACGATTCGTCGTATATGAACTCGCCGATTTTCTTCGCACTTTCTGCCACTCGAATACGTCCAGTGATTGAATTTTAAATTTGCGTCGTCAGCAAATTTTGTCAATTTCGTAATTGTATACAAAGACGAAATGCTGCGCTCAGACAAAATGCGAGCTCATCTCGCTTGTAGTGTCAATCACCGCACGTGGTGTAACATTATACTCGTATTTTGCAATGACATTTCCAAGTCATGCACTTTACATGATTGTACTTCGGAACATTGGAACTTTGTTTCATCTAATCGCGTCACGTGCTTGCAATTCATTTTTTTTGTTTCTCATATCAGTACGGCAATAGAAATAAGATCGTCGAATATTTGAGTTCATTATTGATAATTCGGAATAATATGATATTGTTCAAACGTTGCTAAATCGGAATATCATTGTGCACTTAGATCGGTGCACAATTTTTTCGAAATGTACAGCTCGTGTAATATTCTATAATAACATTGACGAATAAGTAGATAAGTAATTGTTAGCTTAATCATAACGATAATGAATCGCGCTTATTAAATAATAATTTTAACATTTACACTAATTATATTTTCTGCTCCTTCCTCCGCGATCAAATAACAGTATCTTCTTCGGTATACCAAGGGCGTGCTATAAGTAAATAAAAAAATAAATAATTGGGAAAAAAAATGGTAGAGTTTTCTCTTCACAGGAGGCCGAGAAAAAATATTTAAGGCATTGCATGCATCCATGAGGAAAAAAAGTACTAGACGAATATTAGAGGACCAAACGACAGAAGTAAAGAAAGCGGATTATGAAAGGTATATCTTTTACAGTTTGAAAAAGCGATATCTTACATTAGAGAAGAATATAGAAATAAGTGAATAAATAAATAATTATTCTCACGATAATAATGATAATAAGGTTCGCGCATATATTAAAACTGGTATAGATGAGAGTTTTAATCACTCCGGACCTTCGCCGACCTGAAGTTTCATCGTCAATTTATCTCAGGATAAGCAAAGTCTTTCCGAGCCAGGACCCTATGAATATTTCTCAGTAATGAAGAAGAACGCCCATCGCTAACGACTTTACGCTGCACTTATGAATTTGTGGAAAAGTTGGGCCGCTGTGCGCAAAAGTGACGTTGCATACTAAGCTTGACACGTTCGGTCCTCGTATTCAAACGACTCACTCTCCTGGTTCACCATCTCCTTCCGAAGTTGCGGCTACTCGGAATGATTAAATATGCGCGCGAGGTGGCTCCTATTGAAACACGGTCGCGATTCCGCGGACTTGCATAAATATCGAGGCATTGACCTTAATTCGCAGCAATCCGGACTGTCGATGGTGAACGCAGGATTGCACTCGCAGACCGCAAAACTTGAAGGTCCACCGTGCAATTTCTTCGGCGTTGCAACTTTATGCACCAAAAATATTAACGGGGATATTCGTGCATCGAATGCATTTGCAGCGAAGAGTGCTCGTGAATCGTAATCATGTTAATCGGCGAATTATGGGCCATTCGAGGGACATCGGATTTTTTGCGTGCATCGCAGTCTCAATTTCGTCCTTCACGCAAAATTGGACCGTGAAGCAGCCCGACGCATTTGGATGCACTAGTGATAAATTCAATCGCAATTGCGTTCACGTAATGTCTCGAAAACCTTCGATTCGATAATGTTATGTATGTCTGTCTTTATGGCTAGCGGTGCTGTTTTATATTTCATGACTACATTGCATCATAATGTTGTTTATTTTATTTGTATCATCATATTAAATAATTTAATTACGCGATCCTTATTATTGTTAAGTAAATTAAGCATCTATTTGTTCTTATTTTGCACTTACCTTTCTTTTACGTTGTTTTATTATTACGAATTGTACATTAGATGTAGGGTGGGCTGGTGTAAAATGGCGCACTTTTGAAACAATCGGTCATAAAAAAATTAAAAATCAATGTTTCGAAATCAAATTTATATATTTGAAATCCTAGACTTATTGGTGACAATAGAAAACTTCAATCAAAATCACATCTTTTCTCTTTGGGTTAATTTTCATAGAAACTTAAAAAAATAGCAATGCGCCGTTTTACACATTCTGTCGTATAAGATGGCGCAGTAAAGTAGGTAAGATGGCGCACTTGATGTAAGGTCAATTTTGCATCAGTTATGGCATCGAAAGTCGTCAAATCATCGCAGTATAAGAATACTGCGATGATTTGACGCAGTATAAGAATACTGCGATGATTTGACGCAGTATAAGAATACTGCGATGATTTGACGCAGTATAAGAATACTGCGATGATTTGACGACTTTCGATGCCATAACTGATGCAAAATCATTATTTTGTAAAACAGTCGAAGTTAATCTCATAGTTAGGAATCAGAAGGTTGTGTCATTGCCAAATAATAGAAAAAACTACCACTATCTCACCGACGACGACACACCGCAACTTCTTATACAGCATGATGGGCTGTCACGGTAAATGTTCTAACTTTGAATCGAACTTATACGGGTACAAACGATTCCTTCCGCAAGCGCAGTTATTAAAATGCCCTGCGCTTAAAAGCGTTGCCAGCCATTGTTCGGTACCCTCGTATCTTTTGCCCCCTTAAGGTACAAACGAAATTTGAAGTGGTACAAACGGGTGACAAACCGAGTACGAACGATTGCGAAAAAAAGTCGCGTTCCTTAAAATTGGTTGCAAACTTCATTAAAATTGGTTGCAAACTAGGTATTGCAGCTGCTGTATAGTCCAGACCTGGCACTAAGCGATTATCACCTTTTGAAGCATTTGCCTAATTTTCTTAATAGTACAAAAACAATCAGCTGGTAAAGTTTTTTAGCAGTAGGAACGAGGAATTTTTCAAACGCAGAATTATAAAATTGCCTTAAAAATGGACAAAAGTTATCAATCGAAACGGCGCATATTTGGTCTAAATCGGATAACTATTAAGAGGAGGTCTCGATTTTCGAATTACGAATTTTCTTCAAACCTTGCATACTTTTAGTAGCCTATCAGGACAACATAATGTGCAAGTATTAAGGACTACTACTTAATTGTCTTTGAGAAAATGGCAAGAGCAGTTTTACGCTACGAACAGGTACCGATGTGCAGCAACATTGAGCACGAGACGGTGGCGGTCGAGTGATTAACATTCATTGACGCAATCGCTGCATCGCTGCGTTGAGTCCTGCTTATGTGATTTTTTTTTTCAATACTGGTTATATATATTACAATTCAAAGGCAATATAATGATAAAATTTGTATTTGCATGAATCTTTACCCAATGGCCGATGTTATCTGGCTGTTAACTCATTTTTATCATTACACCAGCTATATTTATAATGATCGACAAGTACACGACCGAACGAATAAAGTTTTCCTCAAAGTGTGTGTCCGTCCAGGTATAAGAGATTTCACAGATGTCGACAGGCATACCCTTTGGGGAAAAGTTTATTCGTTTGGTCGTTTACTTGTCGATTATTAAAAATATAATCGCTGTCGTAATCATAAAAATGAGTTAACAGCCAAACAACATTGGAAATTTGATAAAGATTCACGCAAATATACATATTTTTCATTATATTACCATTGAATTGTAATATATATCAAAGAATATAACTAGTGTTGAAAAAAGAAAAATCATATAAGCGGGGCTCGATCTAGTGATTGCGGGCATTCAACGTTAACTACTCGACCGCCATCATCTCGTACTCAATGTCGCTACGCACCGGTATCTGTTCATAGTGTAAAACTTCTCTTCCGATTTTCTCAAAAACAATGAATTAGTAGTCCTTAATACTTGCATATCATGTCGTCCTAATGGACTACTGGAAGTATGCAAAGTTTAAAGAAAATCCGTGATCTGAACGTCGTGGCCTCCCCTTGTATGGTAATTTCATTATCGCAGTTGAGCGAAACAGCGCTCAACACTTTTTACTTCAACCAAAACAAATCCCAAATGCGTAATCGAACGTACAATTTGCTGCTTTTTTCTTCTTTGCATTGGTTATCCAAATACCGTATCTATTCTTCAAATGAATGCTTTTTCAAATTCGTCTATAAAAGAGATCCGGGTTTTTTTTTTCGCAAATTTAGAACATTCAGAATCGATTTTATGATATAAATTAAATTGTTTGATTGTGGCCGAGCTGAGTTAACACTTCAGCTATTGCGAGGTGCAGATGGCCTCATAATTAGACGGACAGAAATCTCGGCAATAGCCAAGGATAGTCGTACTCCGCCGATACAATCATTCCAGCACGGCGAGTACAAAGTACGCTCTTCGATTGTCTATTCATGGTATATAACCATGATTGTCATTACAAGCTCGAACAAAATCGCATTCCTTCAAAAATTGGCTCTCTATAAATTGGCGCGTAGCAAGGTGAATACGAAAATGGACAAATTGTCCGCGGCTCTCGCAAAAATCATAGCGATTTATGACATCAAGAGAGAGAGAGGGGAGCAGGGACAGAAATTCGAATCCCTCTCCACGCCTCATATTCTCACTCCCGCCCAGCTTTCGTGTTTATTTCTGCCCAAGCCGAATCGCCCGCGTCTGTTCTCACATAAGTTGTGTCGTGATAGTGGATCTCCGGTCTCGCAAAGTGCAGTCGCGTGACGTTAGTTGGGAGAGAAAAAGCAAGCGATGATAGCGGATGAGACAGAAAGGGGAGGAGAGGAGGGGGCTGGTGGTTAAAAATGTAAGCAAATAGGCAGCCTATTCTAAAAGAGGATATTTCTTCAGTTGATGAAAGTGGGGGTCTTTGGCAGTGCAAATTCCGTTGGAGGGAGTCTACGTCACATTACAGGAGTTAAAGTGTGATTGTATCGCTTTTGATCACCACCGGGTCACCCGTCACCGAGCCAAGGAAAACCTAAGTTTTCAGTACGTGAAATGAACCCAAGTTGACAGTGCATGATCGCAGATATTGGATTCTACATATGGCGCAAGTGTCTGCGGAACGCGCTCGAATAGACGGTCCCTGTGCTGCGTTCCATTCGTTGATGACGTCAATTCAATGTACAGATGTCATGTGTATAAGTGCGCGAACAAATGCTATAAAAAGTACGCTAAAGCGGGCGCATTTGGAAAGCGCTGAAACCGGTTCCTTAAATGTGTTCGAAATCGCTAGGTTTGACGATGATGATGCGAAGCTGAAATATTGATGGTAGATATACTACAATCGAGCCAGGAGCTGGTGAAAGTTGGAGAAACTTGCGAACCGCGCAATCATACTGCGATCCATTTCCACACGTTCCTTCGATTCAACGTCCATCGCGTTCCGGATTCCACATGACACGGCCTGGTCGTACTTGTTTACCGAGTCACGTGCTCGCCTTACTGAAGGAGAGACGGTAGGCCGATACGGGCTAGTAAAAGTGTAGTGGTATCGCAGATATGAGAGCAGTCGCGTGTGCCTGTCGATAAAGGAGATACCTACTAACGCCAGGGTCGCACCAGCGAAAGGTTCATTCAATGAAGGAAATTGGGAGTACGAATGGTTGAGATGTGGCAATATTTGAAAAAGGCGTGTATCCAACGTAAAAGCAATAAATTGCAACGTCCATTGATTGGATGCGTGGTTTTTTTATGTGGACAAAAACAAAATATGGATTGATCGTAGCTGTCCAGGCTCCGTTCGGTTAAGAGGAAGAGGCGATTGAACGCAATATTTATTGTTGACAGTTTCAGACTTGATAGGGTTTTTGGTAAACAGGCCAATCAAACGCAATAACAGTCGTTTGTATATTTTTTATTTAGTATATTGAATAGAACTGCACAATGCAATGATAATTATTCAATTTTTTCTCGAAACTAAGTCAATAAAGTGCACTTTCATAAATTTTGATCTTTAAGTTTCATCGCATTTAAACAGACAGAATTGCTTAAAGGCCAATACCCTATCGACCTTCCGTTTAGTCATAAAAAAATTAAATTGCACTGTGAATCGACGAACAAATATGTTCCGACGAAACCAGATTGGCGCATGTGGATTCGTTATTATGTAAGATGATATCGAGCCACACGAACCTTATCAGGACAGGTCTGATCCCTCTGATTGAAATATTTCCCATCTAGCGAAATTTTTTACATCTGCGTTTTCTATGACACGGATACAGAAATTCCCCTCCGTTTGGACGAGTCCGCTCTATCTTATCGACCTTATACGACTTTCCACTTGTGCTATCGTTCTCAACTGTCAGATGGAGGTGAATCGTTTCAACACAATTGTTTCTTCATCACTATATTACTATCATTATCTCCAACTCAAATCTGAGCTAGAAATCAAAGCTAAAGGAGTGAGCAATTGAAAAAAAAGAAAGGAACGCCAACTTCAGAGTTAGAACTCCAACGATGGAAACTTTTCCATCTTAATGGACGTAAGCAATTGATACGTGATCATATGACCGATCAATTGATGAATTCTTCATGCAGAATCGGTTATGCGAACGAATTTGCTTTGGCTCACAATCCGGTACACTCGTTTGGCCGCGCCTGACCTTTTATTCCCTCTCCCTCCCCCTCTCTCCCTCTCTCTTTCTCGCCGTTGATTGAACGATCGACGGTGGCGCCACGTGCCGTCGTCCGTGCTGTGGCGGCGCGGTAGATCTCCCGCGCTGGTCCAGGCTGCGCAGACGATCGTCGCGCGCCACCGGGGCGCTGCTATCTCGTCAACTCCGCGGGCCACGTAAAACCACTCCGCGCATTCTCTCTTTCTCTTCCTTTCTCTCTCTCCTTCCCTCTCTCTCTCTCGCTCTCTCTGTGCAACTTTGCCAGTCGTGTATGACGGCGCTCGCGTGTTTATCCGCCACAGCTGTAAAACGTGAAGGCGCGCGTGAGCTCGTGAGCCATGTTTCTGTGACGCGATCTTTCCCTCGGGAATGGGAGTTGATTCAAATGTCACGTCTGTGTCCTTCTCCACTTCTTTATTCTTCGTTTCCCCCGTCATTCTTCCCTAATTCATATCGAATCAGCATGTTCACTGCTCGACAGTCTCGTGATTCTCTCTCTCACTCTCTGTTTCTCTGCTCAGTTGATAATTGGCTCGAACCGAGCTACGACGTTGTTGTTCAATCGTTGCCGGTTTTTTTCTTTGACATTGCTCTTCATACGATCGCGATGTCTCAAAGCGATCCATCATCGTCCGCGCCGCGACAACTGTGCGTGCAAGTGTAACCATTCCATTATATTCCTGTTTTGTTTTGTTTTGTTTTGTTTTTTTTTTTGGTTTTTCTATCTCCGTTGGAACGAACCAGTGTGGTGCAGTGCGATGGAAAAATAAATGTGTAGTTGAGCCGAACGCAACCACGGATTTGCCGACCGATTTTGAATTGTTCTTTTTTCACGTTGGATATTCATCACGCAACGGTGCTATCAGCTTTGGATTACGAGATGGACGAGTCGGGGATTGATATGGGCTTCGATCTTGCGGCTTTAACGCACGGGGATGATTTCGATCTCGAATACAACAATGAGTTCGATCAGGCACTCTCGATGCTGTCGAGCTCTCAGGACTTTATGTACTACGAACTCAAGAGCCGCGCACCCGACACCGGCAGGTGTGTCTTTTATGCATTGTCTATTAATGAACTCAACTTTCCTATTTCGCTTCCCTTTCTTTTTTCATATTCGGATTGGATAGGAGGTTCTACGAACTCGTGAACGATTTTAATATGAAAGAATTACCCGTACGAATTGTGCTCGAGCTTTTCTTAAATTTACTATTTCGATAAGGGGAGGGCCATCTATCGTAGATGTCGAAGTATTTTTTACGGATCGCTAGATAAGCCGCAAAGCGTTGAGGTTCAAATGGCCGAGGCTGGAAGACACCAGTACAAATAGAACTCGTCTTTCAAAGATGCAAATAGTAACACGTTTTTACATTCAGTCTACATATTCGACCGGTTTAACTAGCAATTCCAGCCGCTGAGAACTTTATCATATATCCTCCATAAAAAGCAAGGCTTACCGTGTTGAATAATTGATATATCGAGAGTTTCGAAACCGGATAATAAAGAGAGGAGACTGTTAGTTGAAAAAAGGAAGAATTGCTATATAATGGAGTAAAGTGGTAGAACGAACATAAACGCAATAGCCGAATTGGCTCATCGCTTGGAATGATCGGATAATGGACCCCAATACTCAAGAAAATTCTCAACTGGCTCAATGATCCAGGAAATCGCAAAGTTCAAAAAGGTCCGAATTATGTTTTCAAACGGTATAAAATATTTCTAATGGTACCGGTAATACCCAGGTTGGTACAACGATTGACAACATGGATAAATGATACTGTCGAATGATTTAAAAATACAACAAATTGGTAAATAGGATTTCCAAATTAATAAAAATAGTCAACATGACTAATGGAAGCTTAAAGGCGTTAAATATTATTTCCAGGCAGCATAACAATTTTTTTAATAGAGGTAAAAAGATAACACATTGATAAAGTAAAATTGATTTTTTTTTAACGAACTTCGCGGCAATGATTTAGCGACAAAATGTTTGCTCTTATTAAAATATAAAAAACTTTCATCAATTCGTCACTATCAGAAATAATATAACACTCAGATAATAAAAAATTACTCTCATTTTCACCAAAAGTGTCCTTTAGAGTCTATGATTTTATATTGAACACATCTATTTTTTAAACCAATAAAAGTGATAAGTAATGGTTACATAATATAAAACAATACTGAAGTTTGGATGAAAAAGTCGATTAAGGTATCACTATGATTTAGTGCAAGAGACAAGTTTGGGGAAAATTATACAGAAACCAAATATGCAGAACATTTGACATTTAACGTGACAGTTGAAAGTCCTTGATGAAGGTACGCTAAAATGTGAAAAAATAATATACGGACGGAGAGAGCGTGCATTTATTATAGATCTAGTATGAGAATCCAAAACATCACGATTCCATTCCTTTCTCATCACTTTATCGTCTACGACCTGAAATTAATACTGACACTTCTATGAAAAGATTAGGCCTTAATAATTATGAGATATTCGATCTTTCAGGCGATTCACGTCACCTGTTGAATTAATAATAGGTTTTCCGATCCTACGCATCACTTACGAATATGCTCTATAAAGGAGGTCTAATTTTTTATCAGCACGTTCTCGAGAAATGGAAACTATTCTTGAAATAAAAAATCGACATCCTCAATTTTCAATCTTGACAGAAAATTACTCAAAAATATTGCACGGTTCACCGTCATTTTGAAAGATGAATATTTTATTGGCCGCGTAAACAAATAAATGGCAATATATTAAGTTTTTTTTCTCCTTTGTACGGATGTTGTTGGGTATGGAAAAACTTTGTAGATGGAATCTTGACGAGATAAGAATCTTCAGTTTCACTGTCATATTCTCACAGATGATACGAAAATCGCGTTTGAAAGTGAGATCGCGTTTGTACGTACTCAATAGTGAAAGGTACAAGAGCTCGCCGACCTCATCGGATGATGATTCTTTGTACGCATATATCTATCTACAGGGTGATTCCGAAACTGACGTTGAAAATGAAAATCCAACTCTTATTAGTATCATGTATTATTATTACTATTACTATATAGTACTATTATAAGTTATATCTGATATCCCAATTTTAGTGACTGATTCTCCCACGCCTATGTTCAAAACTTTTCATCAACAATCGAGGCATCAACGTTATCATTCGTTGCATAATCTATAAATTCCTCAAAAAGTGTATAATACGTCGATAATACGAGTGAAAAAATTGCTTGAAAAGCATACAGACAAAAGCAACGATGGAAACAAATCTTGTTTTTTTTTTATAACAAAGATCGAAGACCATACGTTAGGGTGACATGGGCATAACTAAATTCTCCTTTTTCACGTTACTTTTCCGCACACACACACCCACACTGTATATTATTACATTCAATCGAATAATTGTGTAAATCCGAAATTGTCACCAGCAGTCAAATTAACATCCGTACTACGAAAAGATGAAATATACCGAGTTTCTTACAACACAGAAGAACACTTTCACCCCTTTACATAATTGATTTCGATTCAACGTCATCTAATCACTTATCGGAGTAAACTTTTCTTCGGAGTATCACTCCACGAGAAAGTTTCGTGACCGTATCGTCTGTGCAAATTGGATCCATCTTAAGAGCCTCTATGATAAATGGTTCATTATCAGTTGTCCAGCTCAAGGTGCAGATATGATTCTCGGTTTGACGAGTAATACGAAAACAGATATCTGTAAGAGCATAAAATATCTTGTACCGTCTTTGCTATTGTAAACAATCGTTTTGCGTCCTCCTCATAAAAACCGCTAATTGCTTCGAGAACGTTACATAAACGTGTGACCAGCGCGCGAATTCGGTGTGCCTGTGTGTCGAGTCAATAATCAGCTGCCATTATGCTATTCCACGAAAATGACAACGTCCTTGGCAAGGACAACGACGCATACGCGAACACACACGCATGTGGAAAATTCTTCGGTCGTTTTTTTTTTTCTTCATCTCCTTCGAGCATCATTAACATTTGTTCTCGTTTGAGTGTAACGCCGTCAAGTGGGATAAGAGGGGAGAGGGCGATGACAAATCGCTTTCCATTTTGTTACCAAGAGTTGCAATGGAAATTCTTTTTGAAAATTGTCAATTTTCAGTAACTAGTATATTTGTAATATTCCGGCAGTTAAAATCTCTTAACGGCAGAAATGATGTTGATAAAGAACTCCATTAGCGTTAGTTTTTACTGCCCCGTATCAGCCAGAAATCTAGAAAGCCAAGAAAAGAGCGATGGAAGGGACAAAGAAAATAATAGAGAGAGAGAGAGAGCAGATTTGATCGGAATTCGATGAAGACTCCATACAACGATCGTAATTTCGATTCTCGACGATCAGCACAGCCGAAGAAATTCCTCTTTCAAGCCTTAAATACATTATTAAAATTTCTCATTTTTATTTCGTCTCACACGAATTTCAACGACGAGCATCGTTCATTTTTTTAAATTCTCTTTTTTTTCCCCATCGGAGCTACCCAAGAGATAGCACAGTCGGGATAAGGCTGTTATCAGGTCGCGATATCATCCTCGAGGGACGATTCGTTAGCTAGCATTCGTACGGGCTTGTGTATGTGTATAATGCAAATACAAACAATGGAGCATTCCGCAACTTTTTCCTCTCGTCTCTGATTATACACGTATTGGCGCTGCCATCAAAAACATTTTGAATCACGCACCTTTCTGTATTTCCGCGTTGCAAATACTTTTACAAGGTTCCACATAACCTGTGAAAATTTGACATTTATTCATTGTAATTATGCAGTGATAAATAGAATAATTAGTTATGACAGGTGCTTATCTATTTATCTCTCAAACAGAGATAAATCTGTTCAAAGATACGTCGAAAAAATGTCGGCGAAAGTGGGCATTCAGTATCGAAAAATACGTAGCGGATGTTATTTCTGCTCGAAGACCAGTGGTATTTTTTGTAACGCGAAATCTGGAATAATGAACCCAGACTTTATTTGCAATAATAATATTGCCAGGACAAAAAATATTCTCATATGGAACCCTCATATTTTGTTTGAATAAGAATCTTCCGCTGAATATTTAAATCATTCGATATGCTATACATATATTGTACTATTATTAATTGCATTAACTTCGAATTTTTTGTTTGGCCTTGTTTGGATTTGGGTTGAAATACAAAGTACGGCTTTCTTTCTTAACGGATTTTATCTGCAATAACAATTTTGCCAGGATAAAAAATATTGTCATTTGGAGCCCTCATATTTTCATCCAATAAGAATCTTCCGCTACATATTTAAATTATTCGATATGCTACATATATATATATAATAGTATTATTAATTGCATTAACTTTGAATTTTTCGTTGAACATTAATTTTCATTTTTTGCTGAGCATCTATTTCCATTTTTTAATGTCCTGGTTTATATTATTTTTACCAATTATATAGCAGTTTGAGCGTGAATGCTTCCAACTAATAAGCGTACAGAAAAAGTTCAAGTGATTTTACCTATCTTCAATGTGAGACAAGAAATATGAGCAAGTCTAAAAAGACTTTCGTTGTATCGCAACGTTGCACGCTTTGTTTCAATGCGTCCTCGACGTCCTAGGGCGAATCAATTGTGGTTAGATTGCTCCCGCGTTGTCTCCGCGTCTGGTGATTCTTTCTCGAGTGTATACTCGGCGAAGAGCTCTTCGCGTTTGCTTTTGCTAAAAGGCACACAAAGTTGGTCCGTATGTACACACTGCAATGGGTTATTGTCATGGCGGAAGAACTCAAAAGACTTGACGCTGGTGTCTTTGGGTGCACTGCTGGAATGAGCACTTCTGTGGGATTCGAGTACCACGAGGGCCAAAGAACGAGCAACCCTTAACTCTCGTTCTCTCGCTCGAGAAGACACGGAAAGAGCGACGTGGAGCTTTGGGGGAGGGGGGGGGGGGGGGGGGGGGGGGGGGGGGGGGGGGGGGGGGGTTGAAAGATGAAGAGATCATTTCGGTTGCTCTTCTGGAGGAACTCGAGCAAAGCTTTCGGGGCAAATAACAGCTGCCGGAAACGTTTCTTCGTCGCATTATCGTTACAGTTATGTTTCAACATCTCCCCAAAGACAACTCGCGAGCCAACGAAAACACCAACGACAACAGCCAAAAAAATCTATGGCTTCTCGTAGCCCAGTCGTTTATCCAGTTTCGCAAAGCCCCTTCGAGTGCCATAAGTTTCAAATACTCCGGCTGAGCCCTCCAACCGGAAGTATTCTCCTACTTGATAACGTGAAGATATTTCATTCCGTCGTACATAATTTTGTGGGCCCATACCCGCCCGACACCCGAATAAATAAAATTCCGGTTTAATTTCTCTGCTCTGAGTTTTTCGCGTTTCCTCCCAGCTCTCGACGGCGATGATTAACCGAGAATAGCGTTGACGGTGTGTAGTAAAAAAATTCTCCTAAAAATATTATTGCTTGTGGTACCGTATAAAAAAATCTGACTGACTGTGTCATTATTTAATTAAATATATAAAAATAAGAAAAATAACGTTTTTATATTATAATTCCTTCGGTTTCTCCAGTTATACAAAGCAATTGATTTGACTAGTGTTATCTCTAAATTATCATATAATAAGTCGAGAAAAGATTTTTTGTCGGTTGTCTGTGTTATATCTTAGTTCCCTAGAAGAGACTCAATTGCGGGTTTGCCCAGTTCCGATTTCTTTCGTTAAGCTGCTTATTCGAATTCCCACCTGGACACAAGGAAATTTCGAAAAATCTATGCCGATACAGGCTCTACGTTATCGTCTTTTCTAGAGTTGTCACCCATCAGAGTATCAGACCCAAAGCCTGATATAAAACATCCTTATAGATGAAAATCTATTTGCATAAAATACACTATAAAAGGGACCTAACTAGTTGATCGAAAAGTATGGGAAATAGAAATGAATAGCAGGAATGAATGGTTGACCCGAGTTTGTACAGACCAAAATCAACCAGGCCAATACGTGAAAAATTAAGCGACGTTGGAATACCCCGCTTTAGACTTGGATTGTTGTCTGACGTTTACTTAGTCCCTTGCACTTGCAATCCTACATGCGGAATACTGTGTGCGCTTATGATAAGATCTGCATTAAACATACACTCACATAACGTGGACGCTGAGTCACTTAAGTTGCGTGCTTCGACCCGAAACCGCGTTATCTTGTCATTGTCCGTCATCATTTCGTCTTCATGCGCTACTAGGTTGTATGTACTTACACGTTGACCTGAAAAGGAACATCCAAAGCAAAATCAGGATGCCCCTTATCAATACAGTAATATAATATGATAAATACAAAATCGGAGATAAATCATTATTGTCTGTTCTGTTTTGGTTTCCTACGGCCTTTTCTTTTGCTCTTTGCACGTGCTTCAACTACCTCTTTATACGTCGTTATCCTTCCTGTTCGTACTCCATACGTTAACTTAACCATTCTGTTGAGTTAACAGTCACAGCTACATTATATCGTACTTGCCGAGGGCAGAGGGAAACTGTGGTAAACTCATATCGGTATAGACGGTCCTGTATTTTTTTTGTTCCATGCTGTACAAACTTTGCCATCTGGACCAAGACCTCATCGAAATCGGCTTTCCGCTTTTTTAGATACTATGAGGACGTCGATGAAATAATCTTTTCATTTATTTTTAAAATATTTTGTATTGATATCCCCAAAGAATGACAATTTTATAAAATTTTCTTCTAAATTAAACCAAGATTCGTGATACAAATTAACTATTGAAAGCCAAGGTTAGAAACCATGCCACATACTATTCGTATTTTTTAAATACTCGTACTATAAAAAGAAGAAAATATTCATACCAATCCGGAGAGGTTCAATTGCCTTCGAATATTTCTAATAAAAAACTACACGTACAAAAAAAAAAAAATCTATACAACAAAACTACTTAAAAATTCCAACAACTCAATGAATTCTCCTAATTTGATCAAACTTCCTTAACGTAAAATTTCTGCGAACTTCTAATTAAACTTCGAAGAGTGTTTTCAAAACGGAAGCTCTCGGAGATTTACTGATAGTTAGAATTGCCCGGGGTTAAAAATATTTCTTTTCCCATACCTACAAATATACGTATGGACATGAACCATGTACGAATGCATACTAGAAAGAAAGAGACCCAGAAAGAAGGGTCCACGCTCGCCACGCCGTTCAAATGTTTCTCCATGAGCCCACGAGTGGTGGAGCAGGAACTTGAGTATGCTTTCAGCATTCACCGTAAGCGCATGTACGCGTCGGTGTGCATTATACTGTTACTCTTCTTGGTCGAACAAAAGCCTTAGATTTATCGCCTGCTTGCCAGTTGAAGTAGATATACACGATGTATATGAAAAGCAAGAAGTGTGCATACCATCTTCGAATGTAATGCACGTACATGGTGAAAACACCGATCCGGAGACAGAGAGAGAACAAGGGAGAAAGAAAGATCATGAATAACACGGGAAAGTTATTTCAAGCATTGTCAGTTATGAGGTAAAGTATTTTCGCATTGTGGACTATATTATTTAATTTTCACGACGAGAGCTTATAGAGAATATGTAATCACCACAATGAGATAATTTGATGTCTGTACAGATGCGATTTCATTTAATTACTGTATAAATTTAGCTGATTGATGTTTACTTTTTGTTGTTATATTTAAGAATACAGTGATACCATAATAGATAGTGATATCTTATACATAATTTTCATTGTTTAATTAAATATAGAAAAATAAGAAAAATAATGTTTTTATATAATCATTTCTTCTCTCCAGTTATACAGAGCAATTGATTTTACTAGTGTTATCTCTAAATTATCATACGATAAGTTGAGAAAAGATTTTTTGTATGTTGTCTGTTATATCTTAGTTCCCTAGAGTTTACCCAAGGCCAATTTCTTTCGTTGAACTGCTTATTCGAATTCCCACCTGGACACAGGGAAGTTTCGAAAAATCTATGCCGCCACAAGCTCTACGTTATCGTCTTTTCTTGAGTTGTCACTCATCACAGTATCGGACCCAAAGCTTGACATCAAACATCCTCACAGCTGAAAATCTATCGGCATAAAATATCTTATACTATCCCGATATTTTTCCATTCCCCTTAATTTTCCATGCTACTTTGCTCATTTCATCGAAGAGAATATTTTTTGTCCGTGTCTGCAATTCCTACTATGCACTTAATGGCGTAATGATTCACATCGACGCAGCACCGGTGTTTCCAATAGAAAATGGAACTGCGAATATAAAAAATGTCGGAAAATATCGAGCTGAATAATATCTGTCCTATGAAAAGGGCACGATTATTCGTAGAAGAAAAGTTGGACATTAAAAAAACCATTGACAGCAGAGGCCAAGTAGCGGCCAAAGCTGAAGCCTGTGACGTAATTAGGGCAACTGCGAATTATATAAAACGAAGTAAATATCTAAATAAAAAAGTTTATTAAACGCTTGAAATCTAGATGTTATTTTGATTCGCTTATTGCTAATTTTTCAACATTGTTAATAATGAATATTAAATAGCAGGTATAAAACTTGCATTTGATAATAAAAAACTGTTTGATATTTTTATTGTATTTCACATATACATATAGAGTGGCCATTGTTGCTTACAATTTTAGATGGTCTAATGTCCTTTTAATTTAATAAAAAATTGCTTCAATATCACATGCTTTCATCATTGTGGTTCCAACAATGGTTCCCTCCAACAGCGCTCACGGCTTAAGATAAGTTGCTATGAAAAACTTTTAAGAATCATATTTTTTTTCACTTCAAAAATAATCGCGCAGGACCCTTAAAAAAAGCTTAGCCGCATTATAAAAGTCACCCTGCATATGCAGGTTTACGATAGTACGTGGAAATTCGTGAATGGCTGATTCGAAAGTGGGAAAGATTTGTGAATCTGACCGAGCTAGCGCTGGGCGAAATTCCTACAAGTTTTCTGTTGTAGGCGTCGTGGAACACATGTACGCGCTAATGCAACGAGAATTTTGCCTGCTCCGACTTGGCGCGAGTTCCAAATATAACGAAGCCAACAGGCTCTTAAAAATCATCGAACTGACGTAGATGTTACCCACGGTAGAAGATCAGAAATCGATTTACGTGTAAGTGTGAAACGGTTTTTATATACACACATAGCGAGTGCCCTGGAAAGTCGCGTCTAAAAACTATATACCGCGCAATGATTGACACCTATCCGAATCATTGTCATATATGTTTCCCAATCATCTTCTCTTTTCGAAAAAATTATTATTTTTTTATTCTTATTCTATATGTGCAATTTACCCTCGCTATTTTGTCCTACGATGGTGTTATGATACGCTCTGTCGAACACCAAATATACGACTAACTAACGTTGATGTGTTAGATGTTAATGAAAAATGGGAAAAGTAGCTTTGGGGACTAAAGTTTCGATAGAAAATAAAAAATACTTACACGAACCTGATTAAAATCCACTTTCTTTGAAAAACTCCTAAGAGAAAGTTCCACAAAGCAGAACGGTGAGAAAAACTACAAATGTGTGCGATAGGAAAATTCGAAAAAAATATTGTTAAGGGTTTTTCTCTCGGAACCAAAAAAAGATCATAGAATTATAATCATAGAACAGTGGATGGCGGGATTGATTTTGATGGGGACGAGGCATATCAATTTTCCGTTTTGTCATTTTTCGATGACATTAAAGGTCATCTTCATACTCATAAAAAATCAATTTTTCTCGGTAACAAAAATTCATTTTGGTCGAATAGGGATGGGAAAACCTTAGATTACACCATTCGTGTAGCTGGGACAGGTATGATTGATTTGGAAATGTGTCCTTGAAGAAGCTTTGTCGGAGAAAATAACGTTGTCCTAATCATGATGTAATTATATATTTCGCTCAAGCGTTTTTCCGACGTGTTTTTTGAACTACAGATATTTGTCTGTAATCATGATCCAAGGAAAAGTTACCTTTTTCTACAAAACATTTTGGTAGAACGATCCCTCTACCTGGTCGCTTTCGAACGCATCCTCCACCGATTGCCAGAAAAAAAAACTACCGATCCATTATTATGTCGATCAGTCCATCGCGCGTAGATTATCAAGAGAGTAATAGCGAAACGCAAGGTAGTATAGACAATCCGCACGGTCATCAGAAAATTCGGCGTGCTCCCTCCCTGGCCCGATACGGTCGGTGCTTGAAAAAGCTCTCGCGTGTATTTCGATAGCTACAAGCAAACTTTTGGATGGTATGTGTGGTATGATCGGGCGACGTCTTTCGGGCAATGGTCCATCGACGGTTTCAGTATCATCGGTGCGCCCCGAGAAGTTTAATCTTCTCTTTCGCTCGCGAGGTCAACAGTGAAAACGTTGGTGATCGTTGAATGGATCGCGCGCGTTCGTGTTTGCCTTGAACATTAAAAATACACGGTAGAGGAAGAGCAGGCCCGTCGGGGTCTGTGGACATGCGTGCCGTCTCAGAGGCGACCCGCCAAATCGTCGAGTTCGAGGAGTTGGTTTTGCGTCTCGATCGTATAAACGAGAACCGCTATACGATCGGAGCGGCCGCCTCGACGTCGTCACCGTGCGCGCCCAGGCAATTTCCGTCGTCGCAATTGCCGGCGGATATCTCGAGTCGCGATCGAACGACGTGGCCGGTCGATCGACGTGGAACCATCGAGGCTGCAGACGGCGGATATTGCGAGACACACGTTGATCCATCTGACCCAAGGCTGGAAACACCTTTGTGCGATTATCCAGCCTCGGAGAATCCAAATTGTCCGAAATCCCGTGACATTCGCCAAAACTGCCATCAACAATCGGCAGACTCGAAGCCCGACAACGCCGGATCGTTGAACGATTCTTTATACTCCGGGAATTACGGAAGTAACCGGACTAACCCTCCATTTGTCACTCAGTCCGGAAATTCCTCGGAATCGTCTTCCCAATCCTCATACTATCTGCCAGCCTTCAACGCTGACGAACGTCCCTTCAGTTATCCCACCAAAGGAACAATTCATAGAGACTCGAAGACCCCCCGATCGCTCCAACAGCATTGGGAGCATCCCTCGCTGGGCCATAATGATTCGCGCGAAAAACGGGTTCGCGTTAACATCGGGATAGACGAAGATCTCCGAATGATTCTCGAGATGGATCCCTCTATCGTCGATCGGCAACCCCCGACACCACCACCCGAAACAACACGACGGCCACCACCGCTACCTCCACCGCTTTCTTCTCAAGCTCTGAATATGTCCAGTTGCCAAAAACGCAGTAATTCTAATGAGGCTTCCAATCAGAACCATGGCAGGATGCATCGTAATGACAGTGTGGCGTCGACGGTGGCGACAACGACCGCCACAACTGCGACGACTACCACAACGTCCACTCTCGTTGGACGGCCACCACGTGCGACGCGATCTCAAGGCTGGTACTGGACATCTCGGGAACTAATCAGTACAAAATAGGCGTCTGCGCTTTAATGTTCATTCCGAAACACGCATTTTACGCTCATTTGCCTAATCGGTTGATCCCCACATCCCTTACCGTGGAATCTTTGAATCAAGAATTCTTCGAGGAGTACTGAACCATTGGGGTTATCGTTGTGATTGTTCTTCTGTGAAGCTTGTTATTCTCTGGTCAAGAAAATAACTTGGAATAAAAATCAATTAACAAGATATTAAATTTGTATTTTCGTCTCGATCAATTTGAAAGTACACTTCACGCATAGAATTTACTTCGCATTTAGTCTTGATTGAATTTAAATTAAACTGAAAACGGAAATAAATACTAAATTGTAATGATAACTGAATTGAAATTGATTGCAAAAATCCATCAATATTTAATTTTTCAGACAAATGAGAGACGAAGGCGAATTGTTTCTTTTCACTAATTATTAGTTTGTCGTTGAATTTTTTAGTGGGCTCCAAAGTAGTTTTTACAAACAGAAACAATTGCATATTGATTATATATTTTTCCATTATTACGAAGTTTTTGATCGTGGCTGAGCATTAGTGAGAGTTCCTTTTTTTTCCGTCGCTGCAACGTTGCTGATGCTTTTACATACATATCTATCATTTGCTATATTTTAACTGCTCTTGCGTAGCTCCTTTCCTTCGCGATGTGAAATTACGCGATATCGTTAGTCGGTTAAAATATACTTGACGACGCGCAGTACTTTCCTTCTCACGTATACGTACCTATATATAAAAATATATTTGCGGTTCATCCCCAATGTTCGAGATATTCGCTGAATTTTATTAAAATAATATCTTAATAAAATCGGGTAATGTTGACATACGTATGTAATATTAAATGAACGAACACCGATCGTTTAAAATAATCGAGAAAAAAAGCCATCGTAAAAACGAAAAGTGAAGACAGCGTGCAGGTCACGTTTCTTTGAAAATAGAAAAAAAGAGGAGGAAAGGCGTACATGCAAATATCCGTTTTAGCGGAAAAATCCACTTGCCGAACGCCCAGCATCGAAGCTTTCTTTTTGAAAATTCGCTTCGGGTAAATTTACGAACCAGGTAGGAAAGGAACTCAAGTAATGCGAGGCGGGGGTTGCGCCAGGGCGAGCGACTAGCGTGAAGTGGGTCCTTCAATTACGAATGACGAGAAAATTCGTCCGTTTTAGACGTCGTCATGATGTATATGGGGTAGCCTCTATCAAATTTTGAAGAAAAATCTTACCTCTTCGTCGTTGGTAATTTGGAAATGGAAATTTTCTCTCAGGTTCGTTCGAACGCGCCCTCGCTTATCTGCATTTATTCGACCTGAACATTTTTACTTATTTGCTGGAGGATACTTGCGTCGTTTGGGTTTTGGCCATAAAAAAGCTGGAGACGGACATTTTTTTTTAAATCGACGCTAATTTATTAGCACAGCATGACAACATCATTAGCATTTTTATTTCTTATCAACTAGTAGCTTCTCTATCTCTCATAATATAATTTATTGCAAATTCAATTTGCAGGAACATATGGTTGGGAAAAAAATAGAAGTAAGGGAATGAAAAAAGAACGGAGACAATGATCAATGCCTAATGATATATACTCTAACATAGTAATCATTTTTCATTCTCGAAATAAATAACAATAAGATGAGCCAATGGAATTGAGCTCTTGTGGGTGGAACTGCCTATAGATAAATGGGGAATTATCGACTTTTCTCGAGCTTCGGAATTTGTTCGTTCGATTCGTGTATACGTGCCTTCGTTAATTTTTTGTCGGCATTTCTCTTCGTTTTATAAGTAATCCCTCTCACCCTCATTTCCTCTCTCTCTTTCTCTCCCTGAGTTACGTACATTCATTTCTTTTGAACAGAAAAATATTTCGCATAATGACGCCGTGATTTAATCGCCACATCTTTCGTCCAGTAATTAAAACGGACCTGGTTGAATTAATACGCGGCAAACTGTAAGCTCGACGTTTGCTATTTCTTTTTTCCCAACCTCTTTACCTTTGGCTCAAGTTCTCCGTTCACGAATTTCACACCCCCATCGCTACCTCGACGTCTCTCGTACGCGAGCGGTTGAAATTAACGTCGAAAATGCTTTTACGCACGAGTTGCCAGTGCCTCGCTGGCCTGATCCCCATTTTCTTTTTTTGCTGCATACTTCAGTTTGCGTAGTTTTTCCATCTCCGGGTAAAAGACTTCTTGCTACGTGGTGCAGGAATCGTCGCAGCCCTGCATTTGCCGCTTAATCACTCTCGCACGTTCCTAGCTCGAGTCAAAGCCTCAAGCTTTTCGAAAGCTAACCTTTTGAAGGCCGCAATTAAGCAAACAATGACGCCTGTGTTGGAATATTCATTTTCGCGCCGTGAAATTTGACTTTAATAAGAATTCTAATATTATTATTATCCAATTAGAAATATTCTTACCAAATTCTGTTTTCATTCTGTATTTATTATTTTTCCAATTTCGATCGCAATCTTGATGCATGGTATTTGAAAATGATTGAATTATTCGAGGTATGGTTATTTCCTGTCTCTGTAGCATGCCCAAAGTAATCACAGAATTTTAACATTTTAGCTTTTATTCATTTTCTTCTTTTTTCCAATTATGAATATTAAATTGGATATTACATGTATAAAGACGTATTTAATTCAAACATTAAATTCAAATAAAGATATCTTCAATACAGTAATTAAATGTAGGGCGAAGTTGAAAGACGTTTTTATTATGGGGATATGCCTATTTACCGGTCTCTTTTTCTCTCTCTCTCTCTCAAGTAACGCTTCAGAACTAGTTGCCCTTATCATAAATCTTGGAATTGTAATTAGAAATCAATTTATCAATAAAATCAAGAAATCAATTTAATTCAATAGATCTCAATTTATCAATAGTTCATTGTTTAAGCGTTATTTCCGCTTTCATATCCATTATCTTTATGCAATTATAAATATTGAAATAGTCACTAACTGATATAAAGATGTCTTTAACGACATTAAATGTATAGCGCAGGTAAAGGATGGGAAAATGAAAAGCTCCGAGACGAATGGCTTTGTGTAGGAAAACGTGAGGTTGACCACGCATAACTTTTGCGACGATCGATTAGCGTCGGGTGCTGTGGTCCATTATCCATTTTCCAAAGGGGAACTCAGCTGACACGGAACATAAGTTCTCTGCTATGGTGGCTATCAGAATGTATGCGATGTATCGGCAAAATCGAAGAGGGAGATCGGGACAGAAGTACAGCGACCATACCTTAGCCAGCAATTATCGGGATGCCTCGCTTACTGCCATAGAAATCACACACACACACACACACACACACACACGTTACCCACACTGGAGTTCAGAAGAACCTATAACGTATGGACACATACAGAAATTTATGAATACAAAGCGTGTGTGAGATAGGAGAAAGGGTGGGAGGGAAAGAGAGAGAGAGAACGTCTTGTGAGCACGGTTTAATCGATAGTTAGACCGAACCAGCATAGCTGAACAACGACCATCATCATCACCGTACGACTGTACAACTCTAAAAGCGGCTGGTGGTGATGGAATAAAAGCACTTGACCGACAATGTGCCAGCTCGGTCGACCGCGCAGCGTAAGATTTCATCTCGGCAAATGGAAAATTGGTTTGTCGTTCACTAAACGTCCTCTATGTTCGGTGCTGTGGCTACGATCCGCAGCTTCACACAACTCTTTCGAAGGGAGAACTCAAAGTCGCGATCGAACATTTACGTCTCGTGTCATAAGATAATAAATTATCAAAAAAATCGAATTATTGTTAGGGTGAGGATTGTGTCTTTGTTTTTACTGTTTTGAGGCTCATTAAAAGTGATAGTCGAAAATTCGAGTCATACATTTGTCTCTAATTTTCTTCATTACGTTAGTTTTAATGTCGATACAGTTAAATTTGCTAAGCGGAATTCGTGAGAAAAGAATAATATTTTAAATCCAACAATCAAGCAGCTACGTCAGGGTGATATTAAATTTGCCAAATGGGACTGGTGTTAAGAAATCGATATCAGGCCTGATAGGATAAAAAATTTTAGTTTTTTGTCGAAAGAAAGCAGCTTTTACTTTTTTTAGGATGACATGACCTTGTTATTTATATTTCAGTCCATGATTATGGCTAAGGCCATAAAGTATATCAAAGAAGCGAAACAGCTCTTCGAACTAATTACAACAAATCCAATAAGATCAAATTGGCAATGCATTTCTACTTTACAGGCGGTTCGAATGGATTGCGGCTTTGGCTCAGGTTTCCCTCATTTGTCAGTACGCTGATGCAGCTCAGTCACCGTTGACATTTCGAGTAAATCCTGAAATCTGTACATTACGAATTTTTTAGAAATTCTGAAGACACAAATTCGCACTATCTTTAGGGGTATATCCGACTAACCTGTTGCGGCACAACACACATAGCTTTGCAGAAGCTCTATTTCTGGTTCTCTACAGAGTCGTTGAAGAGCTACATACTTGACTTGACCTTATCCAATGTTTGCTGCAAGAGTGAAGCATCCGAAGCCATCTCAACCACTATTTATAACCTTCATCTTTCTCTCTCACTCTCACTACCGTGCATCCGCCTCTATTCCTTCAGCGATACCGTAAATTGCAAGCTTGGAACACTCGACGGCTGTAAGTTTTCCATGACACAAAAATGGCGTCAAATGATCGCGGGTGGCATTTCATTATTGTCCGGAAAATTCTCGATCTTGTCCAAACGTCAGTGGCCGCCAACTGCGTCGTGATCGTCATTGCAGTGATTGTGAAAGAACACGAGACACGTGTCAATTGACACTTGCTCGGTTTTACTACGTTTTGTTAAATTCACAAAATCTGGGTGGGGGCCTGGCGGGTGATAGGGGAATTGTTCAATCATGATGTTTGAAATCTCATTAATGATCCCTTATTTGGAAAATTGTTACAATAAGTAGAAATTTAAAAGAAATTTACAATAAGTAGAAATTTCAGAAATACATCATTAGTACAGTAATTTTTCACTCTCAATTGACTTGCTTTGCCTAATGTTTTCATTTTTTTATTACAATCGCAGTTTTGTAAGTAGATTTAAAAAATACTGAACATGTATTGGAAAAAAGCAACTTCCGTTGCTGGTAGCGAGCGCTGAGCTTGGGATTATTTTCAAACTTGGTTCTTGAAGTAACTTGTAATTCTATCCTTCGTCTTTTGTCGAATTACACGGTTTTAGAGGTTTCGAAAAGAAACTACACGTTTCGCGTCACGGCCTGCTTGTCTCCATCTCGATCGCTGTATTTTATTACTTTTGTGACGTGCCTACCGAATCGTTCGAACGTAATTTTCGTATAATCAAGGTGGAACTTCAGTTGGTAGGTTAGTTTGATGATTTAATTAACAATACCAAAAACCGAAGGGAATGATTCATTATGTCTTAGAATTAAAGAAAAGGGTGTCGCACGGAATGGTCAGAATTTGTTTGTTCAAATACAAAGCACTCCAATACGTATTTAGAAAAATAATTTTGAAGAGGATAATTCGCTATTTTCTGATACTTTTACGTTAGAAGTTGAGAGTTGTTGAACTGTAGATTTTACCCCTCGACGTCGATGGTGACGAAAGTGTAGGAGAGAACAGCTACTTTGTTTACTTCCAGCCAATTTCGGCGTTCATACACCTTTTAACGAAAAAATGCTTTTGGGTTTTAGTTCGTAAGCAGCATTGGGAAGAGCTGCTGCTGCCCACTGCTGTCCTCTTTCTTCCGGATAACGCGACTTTCCCTCAGTGAACTTTAAAGCGCGTTCAGTCTTTCACTGGAATTCGTTCTATTATTCTCTCCCTTTTTATTTTTCTTCATCTCTTGTTGGCGTATCCAAAGTATGGAAGGATAAAACTTTAGCCAAACTTTTCCGCCACCTTTCTTGCCCTTCGTTGAATGTTCTGTTCTGCGGTTCGAGTCCATCTTCCGCTTTCTTTTTTCCCGCCTCTCGCCCTTCTCCACCCTACCCAGGAAACACAATGTAGAAGAAAAGATTTTTCTATTCTTCTGCTTATCACGATTATTACCGTTACAGTTACTGTTATCATTACGGATTCACTGTTACTACTGTTATGGATATAATCATTGTTATGTTTTGAAGAAAGAACCAGAGGGAAAGGTGGAAGAAGATGGATCTCTATGAAATTGGTATGCCAAGTCCTACCTCCGATCTTTTTCTTTTTACTCTTTTCCAGAACATTCAGATTTCATTGAATTTTAATAAAATTAAGACCTTATGGATCTTTACACAAGGCCTTAATATGAGGATTCGAAAAAAGGACTTTACACAAGAACTGGAAAAGATACCTTTTTTGGGTTCTTTTTCAATGTTGGAGCATTTCTTAAATCTATACGTATGCAAATCAATCTTTTACTCTGCAAAAAAGATACAATTTTGTTTGGGTTTGTGTGGGTTTGTTTCGGTTTGTAGGCAAAGGCCTATAGCCAAAGGCCTAAGAAAAGAGAACATTTTTTTTTTCAAAAGAAAACACTTTTAACACGAGTGAACTGATTGGAGGCGCAGATAACCCTTGAACATTTTGTTTCCAGTAAACAAGTTGTAAACTAATACAACTTACATTAATTTTTCTAGCGACGTACACATCTTCTTCATCGATAACGTACGAACCTACAAAATAATTAATATTCGTTCAAACTTGCATATTCTTCATAGTAGTGAATTTAATTACATTTGCAGGTGCATAGTTTTTCCTCTTTTCTGGCACAATCAAACTTGAAGTATTAGAAAGCCTATAACAAATCGCGGAAAAAAATCTACATGGTCATTTTCATACGTACGGTATTTGTGAAATCAACTACAGTGATAGCATTTCTTGATTGTTATGATTTGCCATTTTTAAAAGCGTATTATTCCCATTACAATGAGAAAATGAAGTGGTGTGTAAAGAATTATATAAACCAGAGACCTAAGAAGTCGAAAAATGAACTACTTCAATATCATGCGATTTCTGTGCAGTAGGAGTATGTAGGTAACTAAAGATCGCGATGGTTGCAACATGGCTAAAGTTTGAAATATCTTTAGGAATTACCAAAGTGCAACATTAGTTATGTAGATAGGATTATCCCAATGCAAGCTCTGCGAGTTTAGTCCATCGAGTAATTATTTAGTACGGTAATCTTAGTTTTAATATTGCGCAGCACTTGGAGACGTCTTAATAAGCAATTATCGTGCACATTGACAAATCAGTAATTGTCATTAAAAATCAATCGTATCTAGATGTTACGGTAACTTTTTTGAACGAACGATCAAACGATTCTGATGGTTCAACATCACTTTGGAGGCGACATTAATAATGCTTGGAAGGTGGATGAATAGTGAATGAATAGTAAGAAAGGCACGCATGGTTATCAGGTTTTATTAGGATTTCTCAATGACTTGTACCGAGCGAAGTATTAATCCAATTTGGAGTTATTTTGCTATAAAATGATTCTACTGCTCGATCCATGCATTAGTCGTTGGTCTTTTATCCCAGACCGCGGTGTAGTATGTAATTAAACTCTCAGAAGTCTCATCCTTTAAAAAACTATCTCCAAGGAGTATCCGGTGATCCGTGAAGGTAAATAAAGTGTCATTGGGCGTATCTCGTGATCGAAGGTAAAGGAACCGTTCGCTGAGAGGAAATTGACTGTCAACACGTGAGCTTCCTATACGACAGTGTTGAAGTATCCAAGATGTGTTTTCTCCTGCAAACAGAGTGGAACTTTGGTCGTAAAGTTTCCGGGTTTTCTCTCCTCATACCTTTTTTCCTTTTCTTTTCTTCTCCCTTCCAGCATTTATAGCGCACTTTCACTGTGGTTGGATCTTCTTTTCGTGGAGTCAAATAACTCTCATCTGTTATTTTCTGATAAAGACTCAAGAGATTATCAGTCGAGGTCACGCATCTTCTCCGTGATCCGCTATGAAACTTCCTTTTGCGGGTTGCCAGCGGGTCTTAACTTTTGGTCCCACTGGGCAGAAAACCATGGTCGGGAAGTAAACTGTTGCGAGGATGGTACCTGTGCGTGGTTCCCTTGCTAGGATCGTCGTTCAGCGATCGCTTCAGCTTTCTCTCTCTGTCTCTCTCTCCCGCTGTCTATCTCTGCCCTAGGCTACAATTCCTGCGAGAGTAGACAGGCTGTCATGAGCATGCAACCTCGGACCTTTGTGCGAGATGTAAATTTGGCGTAGCTGAAAACTTGATACGGCAGCACTTCACGGCTATTAACGGTCAGGCCAGAGGTGATCTAGAAATTGAATAGCCATTCGTAATTAAACATGTATCTGGCTTCTTCAGGCTATTCAAGTTGCTATATCAAAGTACCATCTCTCCATACGTAGAATCCAAATACAAATGCAGCTACGCATGCATATTAATGTATGGATTTAAAACGAGTACGACGAACTCAATCTTCGTTCATTATCATCCAAAGTTGCGAAAGCGTAATTAGCAGGCTTACCCAAGTAGGAATCTTGGCCCGGCTACGAAAAGACACTGATCTGCCATGCTGATTACTTTACCCAGCTATTGTTAAGATTTTTTATCAAGCCTGAATCAATTTTTGAATACAATCCCTGACTGCGACCTGATAAACCTAACGGCATGATCAGGGTGACACATCAATTACCGATCAGGCTAATGGATCGATGCCTAATCAGTGAACCAAATACTGAGAACTGATCAGGACTTCTTATTGATTCCTGAAATTCAAAAGATTCTACGTATTCGGAATTGAAAAAAATAAATAACTGTATAATACTGATCTTTTATTTCTTAATTTTTTTTATTTTTATCTAGTCTTTTCACATTACTGTGTAGATATTATATATATAAACTTTTTTGTAATAGTATCTTCTTTTTTATCTTATTTTCTTCTTATATCACTGAAGCGAAAAGTTTTTAAACATTTAGGTTTGGTTCACAAGTTCTTCGGGTGTTTTTCGATCTATCCTAATTCTTTGCTGAATTGAAAACCGTTCCGGTGGCTTGTCGGACGTACTTTAAGAGAACCTCAATGCCATGTCTTCGATGATTTAGGTAATTTTGGTATCAGTCGTACCGAAAGAATTCCAAGCAGCTAATCAGGATGAGTATACGGAACTTGACATTCGATGGCTCACATTCCGAGTGCACTGATTTCATAAAAAACGCTCGGCATTTAGTTTTGTCACTAGATTCATTACTTTTATCGCCACTGTCATATTTGTTTTCGCATTCCTCACTAAGGCTATTATTTTCTTCCTTTAGTGATATAGACTGTGGTGTAGTTCAAAGATAGGAGTTTGCTATTGCTTCAGAAACTATTATGCCGGCACATTCAGATATGAGTTCGGGCAGACAATTAAAAGCGCATGAATTATTCTCGCAAGACAGATTTTGTTCTGCGCCGAAGCTCGTGGTTGGAATAGTCCCGAGCTCAAAATTGACGGTTGTCGAACAATTTGCTCCATCTTCCAAGGCTGTTAAAAATTTAATATAATATATTTATTATATTAAATTTGTATTTATTATTTTAAATGTAATTATAAATTTAATTATATTACATTTATTATTTATTCTAAATTTATACTTATTATCTTAAACAATAATCATGATGATTCCATAAAAACTCCGTGATTATTTATGATTATAAATACTAAAAAATTTTATAATTCATTAGAAAAGGTAAGAAAAAAATCGTTGCTCTAACCGGCTGATGTATTATTCTGTCTTTTTTCTTTTTTCAATGCTTCCCACTGATGCAGTTGCAATCGCTGCGCAATTTTTTCCGTTCTTCCTTCTCTATAGCATTTTACCTACTTTTATTTCGCATTTGGATTACGTGAACGTTGATGTATTCTAACGTATTCTAACGTCGAGGGTACGGACGCGTGTTTGGCGAAATGTTAAAAACGTGAGAGGCGCACAAATAGATAAGGTTCCCGTGTTTATTTTGGTCAAGTTTGGACGCCCGGTTACCTAACGCAAGTCCAGTTACTTGATTGTAGTCGGAAATTGATCCGAGCTGAAAATCCGGTTACCTGACCATTGCTGCAAACTAGCCGGATCGGGAAAATGTATTCAAACACCAAATACCTGATTACCACTGAAAACCGGCTGGGTCAGGCAAACTAAGCTATGCCATAAGGCCTCCTTACTTCAGCCTGATCAGAATGTCCGGCCAGCCTGATAATATTTCCACTCGGGAAGAGTGAAAAGGGTCCGAGTTGTTTGGATAAGCGGATATCCGCTGAGGGTTCATCGAGAAAATTCAGAAAGATGAATAAATGAGAAAGATACAAAGAGTGGTAGATATTCAAAAGCTCTGGAGACAACGAGTTCTGTTTGCGTTTCTTTCTTTTTAGTTTAACACTTTTATTATGCCAAGTTCTTTTTCCTTTCTCTATCTTCTTGACACTAACCAGTGACTTTCCGACTTGTCCAGTCGTGGATGTCGTGCTGTGCCGAAGTCAGAGACGGGAAGAATTTTAAATTTCTAACAGTGTTTAATTGCATAGAAGCTCTACTCGGCGAAGGCTCTTTGCTGACAGAAAGGGAGAGAGAGAAAAAGGGCGAGAGAGAGAGAGAAGAACGGAAGAGAAAGTGAGAGACGGACAGACGGACAGAGAGAAAGAGGGAGAGAGAGAGAGAGAGGTCCTCCAAAAGAGGTAGAAAAATGGTGGAAAGAGCAGAGTAAAAGAGGAAGAAGACGACGCCTCAGGATGCTAGTCTAGGGGTGAGAATAACTGCCAGGGGAGATGAATGCGCGGGTAGTAGGCCGAGCTGTAAGAGAGACGACAGCACCCTTCCGACCTGAGACCTCGTTATGAAAATATTCTATCGACTTTCTGCACGAACGGAAACATCCCTCGAGTATTAAAACTTCTGTCGTCTGGTTACTCTTGTCGAGCTCTTTCTTCCGCCTCCCTACCTTACTGGCTACCTTAGCTACCAGGCGGCTTCCTTCAGGATTCTCTATCCCAACAACTTTCTTCTCATCCTCTGATCCTCTTTGTTTCCGTTTTATGGTAGACCTTCCACTTTTTATCATCCACCTGAAATCATCCATGGTCCGAGTCAGCCGAGACTGCGCTACTGCGACGTTAATGCAGTCATTGAATAAACCCGGCTAAGGAAGATACTCCCGCAAGGATCGATTAGTTCGGATATCCTTTTTCTCCCGGTGTTGTTGCGTCACCGTTTGCTTATCTTCCTCTTCTTAGAATCTCTTTTCACTTACCGATTTAATTATCTCGATCCCTTGCCTATCGTGAAGCTAACTGGCTCGAACCGGATCACTAAATTTGCTACAGACCGTCTCGCGCTCGACTCGACAGTCCCTCCCTACTAACTCTGACATTGGATTCTTTAATTAGAAATTATTTACGACTAATTTCTATAGTCTTAGCTTACAATATATATATGTACACGTGTGTGGGTCCGCATTCCTGTGCCGATACCTCTTATTGACCTCGAGCATATTTCGTTCGTCTATATCCAAGACTAGACCGAAAACAATACTTTGTGCCACGTGCTGCACGTCGCGTACACAAGTATTAACGGACTAGCGAACAATCGGAACTTCCAATCATCTTTCGAATTTCAAACATAGAAAATGCATTTATGTAAGTAGATATTTATTCTAACAATTATAATAGGAATTGTAATTACTTTCTTCATAACTCTCCTCCACCTTATAATTATAACTATAATTCCTTTATAATAGAAATTATAATTTCCTTCCTATGATAATAATA
>JAPYZI010000816.1:0-36378 GCA_030523105.1 Ophioninae sp. A BG-2022a
TGGAAAAGGTTTTTGCCTAACTTAAATAATGGCGTTGGATTCGTATCGATATCTCTCATAGTTTTCCCGGAAAGTTCACTTGAAAAATCGCAAAAAAAGCGGCAAAGGGGTATGTATGGAAAAATTCGCAAAAATCGATGGTCCAACTTTGAAATTCTGCCAAAAATCGAAAAATCATCGGATTTTAATGATCAAAAAAGGATTTTGAAGAGAAAATCATAACGAAGAAATTGAACACAGAGTGGAGTGCCGAATCCTGAAGGAAAATAAGTTACTCACGATTTAGTGATTAAACATATTTTGCCCAAAAATAAAAAAAAATGTTGGATTTTTAATATTTTTTTTATTGGTCCATTTCGATGTAATTTGATCCCCTGAGCACGAATCCACCATTTGATTCGCCCCAAACCCTCAATTTCTACGGAAAAATGTCGAAAAAATATACCCAAAAGGTTTTTCGCATTTTCCGTCTAATTTTGCACTTATCGGTTGACACACATACATATACATGTGTGTGTTTTCGTTGCGAGCGAACTACGCGCGTCTTTTTACCACGCTGCGCGAAAAGTCGAGACAAAACTACAAAATTGTCACTACCGAGGTAACGAGGGACCGCGTCGAAAGATTCCATCGTGTTCGTCATTCCCGTAAGATGCAATAAAAAATATTTTTCGTATTCGACAGATGGGATGCTGCGGCGCCGACGGTCCAATGGATTATCTGAAACTCCTTAAGCCTTTGCCTACCGAGTGCCGTGACACGGTAACCGGAAATGCATTTTTCCACGGCTGCGTTGAAGAATTCACTTGGTATTTGGAGGCAAGATCCGGTTGGTTGGCCGGCATTTCTCTCTCACTGTGCATGCTTCATGTAAGTTAATCAATCCTTAAGGCAATACGAATTCACTTCGTTCCGACCCTACGCATTCGTTTTCTCTTCCTTTTGCCGGAAACGGCCCTTCGTCGCTCAGTGAGCTACGCAGACACAGACTTCGTAAAACCGTCGATAGAAACAGAGAACGTTCCTTTCACTTCACGCTTACACGCAATTATTATTGTGAGCTAACGGGTCGCTGATCGGGCGCACTCTGCGATCCCTGTGAACGATCAAATAACGCGAGATTCCCACGAGGAAATAGAAGAAAAAAGCGCGTCGTTACATAATTTCCAATATGCTGCGATAAACATATACGGGGTTAACTGCTCAGTTAAAATCTGACTTCGCTTGCAATTTCGTACATTGAACTTGTGATACTTTTGTGTCTAACCTTTTGTCGTTTACCAGGTGATCCTGGCAGTGCTATCTCTGGTGCTCGTACAAGCAAAACAGAAAGAAGAGGAAGCCGCCATATACAAGCGCTGATCCACTCGAAAGAACGCATCTTCGTCGCGTTGTTTTTTATACTATCTTAAAGAGTTTTCGAACGTTCATGCGCGATCGTAAAACTAATCGTTGAAGACGTTTGGAGTTAGACCGTTGATAACTAGTCGGTGAGAACGATTGGTTTTCAATGATCGTTTGGAACATAAGCACATACGTATTTATAGAAGATACCGGAAAGTAATTATTTCACGAACATGTAGCATTTATCATCTTTATTCGTAACGGGTTTAGACTCTTTTTTTTTTCTTCAAAATATTGAATTACGAAGGTTGCGGACAATACGCTGCATTCCGATCCAAATTGCTGACTCAGCGCGCGCACCGCTGACAGCCAGCGTGCGTTTCTTTCATGTCATTTTCGCCTTGTCAACGCCGAAGCCATTTATGATCGGTAGCAACAATTTCTCGTTTTATTTTTTTTTTTCTCTATTTTTCACATTCCCGTCATACACTTGGCCTGTACTTTATTTACAAATTGCTTCGTATACGCTGTATACATAAAAGTAATGATATAGATTAATAATATACGTACTACAGAGAATAATTTATTTACAATAAAACCGTGCGGTCGAATAACTGACGCGGTGCATATAAGCGCGAAAGTTGGATCCCGGTAGCTTGGTGTCGTGCTCTGTTATTTCTATCAGCAGCGTGAAATTGAATTTTTTGTACATGAAAAGGATAGCGATTGAACGAAGGAAAGTACGCGTTTCATGATATGATCATCGTATATACAGAGTGTTCGACTCAAATCAACCACGAGTGTCTTTGTGGTATCCTTAATGAAAAATGTTTCAACGGGAAACGTTAAATGGCTGGAGGCGCAGCATTATCCCTTTGCTTGTTCAAAACAAATAATAAAATTTGTAATGCTTCAATCTATCCTCCACACCGAACTACTCCATCGATTACAGTATATTGGAAAATTCATCACGGCTTAATTTTTGAACTTGATCGATAAGGGATGCGTAGAGAAATTTAATCACAGAAGATAGCGTTGCTCCTGGGATAATTTTGTTTCGTCGGGATAATAATTTAGTCTCCTCTACAGTTTCGGTGGTATATCCGAGTACGTTGATACAAATGGGACATCTTGGATCGACATAGAGCCAATCATCGGGAGTTTGTATCACGAGCGGAGGCAGTAACGAGTACAGCGAGTATTTTTTACGAAAGAACGTTTGCTCGGAAGGCGCGTGCCACTTCCTCGCGAAACAACAAATACGCGCGAGCTTCAACGAGATCGCGTTCGCACGAAAATATACAATCCGGCCAGTATCGACGGCATAAAAAATTTTCCTCGCCCGGCAGCTGCGTATCCGTATACACAGTGCGTCATTGGGATCATTGTCTTTCGTTCATGTATTTAGGATGTTTTCGTTTCGTACGCCAGAATCGAGTGTACTAATGGAAGGGAATGGTGGGTTAGCCGACGTACGGGAAGGGTGGATAACCCACGGGTGGTGGAAAGTATCCAGGGAAAGCTTGCACGGTTGGTTGCAGAGGCACCGTTGAGGTCACGTAGGTCGTGACCTCTGTCGGGACAACCCTCGTTGAGAAGAGCGTCGTGTACGCGGTTTTGGCGCCGAAGGTCAACTTGAGTACCCTCGACTCGGAGACCGTAGCGACGGTTTGTGTGACGTGTGGGGCGCTCGTGACCGTAAATTGCGGCTGTGGTTGAGGATACAACTGCGGTAGTTGATGGGGCACGTGTGGCACTTGCTGCTGCGGAATAATCGGAGCTATAGTCGAGGTTCCGTACTCGTAAGTGGTCCTAGGGACCGTGGCGATCGGTCTGGAGAGTGTCGAATAAATCGTATTGGCTCCGTTGATAGCCAGAGGTATAACGCGCGACTCGTAGACAGTCTCCAGAACGATCACGGGACGCGAGGTCGTAATAACCTGGGCTTGCGGCGGAGCGCCGAAGTATTTGAAAAGAGCCAGTTGTTGGATCTGCTCGGGCGTCAATTGGGGCTCGATGGGCGGGGCGACGTTTTGCTGCTCGGCTTTGTTGGCCTTGGAGGACGGCCCTGGGGACGGGGTCGCGGCTTGGTGGCGAAAAACTTCAAGATCGGTGTCGGCCTCGCTCGAGTTCGGCGCTACGACGCGTTTCGGGGCGTCCTCGTCGTCGCGCTCGTCGTCACCGAAGTCGAGCTCCAGATGAAGCTCGCTCCCGGCTTCGTCCAGCTTCGAGTTGAACTCGTTTAATGTTTTGCTCGGTATGAATTGATATATCTCCATGGGCGGTAGTGTTTTCGTCGCGGTTACGACGCGCGCCACGTTGTAAGTCTGCACCAGGGTCAACCTGGTCGTATTGCCTCCCGAAACTACCGGCAGCATGTGCGTCTTGAGGAGAGTCTGAGTTGTCGAGAACGTTTCCGTTAGAGTTTCGAGCGGTGGTGTCGCTTGGCCGGACTCTAGCGTTATCGGCGGCAACGTCGCTATCGACGAGTCTAATGGCAGACTCGATTCGTAAGCGGCTCCGGTATTCACGAGAATATTCTCGGTCAACGGTTCGGTCGGTGACACACTCGGGCTCGAACTTGCATTTGGCACTTCCGCGCTCGCGAAACTCTTTTTTATCGTTGACGTCACCGTCACGTAACGGGTATTTCTCATTGTGCCGACCTGCAAATAGAAAACAATTAGACGCGGGTCACACACGCGCGTACACAAGCAGAATCGAGATCGCGGCGCCATTTCTTATCGCCCGGAATTAAAGTAAAAGTAGGAAGCGGGCTCGCCGCGCTCGGCTGCTTCGCTTACCGCGATCTCGCGCTCATCGGATTCAATCTCACGCAGCCGCTCGCGGATATACGTGAGAGTACCTACACGGGAAATTATGAAAGTAGCAAAAGACGAGAGAGTTGGTGCGAGACATCGACCGTGGAGAAAGCGATGGAACAGTCGAGAGATTAGGGGACACCAACGATGCGTTTCGCCCAAAACTAGCATGGGGACCTCTGAAGTTGATTTTTATGTTAATCAAAGCATTTCGTTTAGAAGATTAATTTACTAGCAACTCACGGGATCTACGAAAAAATATACGATATTTTAATAAAGATTTCTTTTTTTCAATGACAGCGCACGAAAAGAGTGTTCGACGCAATCTTGTTTCGATATAATCGATATAAAACACAAGAGAAGTGCCAATCATTTATGGGGATCATTTGATTAAATTTTCTGCAATTAACGTTTTTGTACCTTTTTCGTAGCTGCTCTGAAAATATGAATATTTTTTTATAAATGTTTGTCACTGCGTCGAGGTTTCGTATTTATACTGATAAAAAATCCATGTTGCCCGTCAACTTCATTTCTTAAAATCGGTAAGATCACATCGCGCGTGGGAAATATGTTTTCTGATAGATTGCAAGTGCATTGCCATTTCCTATTATACAAAGCGTTAGAAAATGTACCCTTTTCGTACGTGCTTTGTCAGGCAACGATAAATTTTCGAGCGCTCGAGATTAAATTCCCTAATTTTTGTTAAATAAATGTCAAAGCCCCTTTATCATTTTTGGGTGTAACAAGGTGGTTTTTCATCTAAACGGAGGCGCCAGTTTATTAAGACTTACCTGGAAGGTATAAGGCGACTTTATAGTCGCAATTTCGAAGTAAATATTGTCAAAATCAGCGGGCGTCGAAATCTCAATATTCATCGTCTCGACCGGAAGTATTGCTTCGGCCGGTTGTTGTTGGGGGGCTTGCGGTTGTTGAGTGGGTGATTGTTGTTGCTGCTGTTGTTCTTGAACAATCGAGACTTCCTCGGTTTCGCTAGGATCGAGTTCGTCGTCGAACTGGGCATCTTGAATCTTTCGTTGGCCATTGGAACCACCCGCTTGATTTTTATCCTCGATTGGAGCGTTCGACGAAGCGGGCGCGGACGCCTCGTTCGTTCTTAGCGGTGAAGTTTCCGGTGTCAACGGCGAACGTTCCTCGTCATCGATCTGCTTTCGTATCACTATCCTCGGCTTGGGCGTTGTCTTGTAAGACCATCGACCCTGGGTTCGCGGCAACTTGATCTTCGGTACCGGACTCAACGGTGACGACGAAGAGGACGAGGATGATGGCGACGACGATGATGTTTCGGCTCTGCTCTTTACCGATTTCGCTGGTTGACTCTGTTGATTGCTGTTGCTCGGCCGAAAACCGCTTCGTCGCCGGGTCGTCGCAGGACCCTCGGTGGTCGTTGTAATTTGACGATTTCTGTCAAATTAAATGAGAGGCTTTAATCGTGAAACGATCCAACGTCGTTTCTATTATTGCAGTTGTGTGATCTCGCGCCACGTGAATACGCAAAAACGAAGTTTCGGAGTCTGGTAAAGGGAGCGAATATTTTCGTTGGATTCCGAACGCAAGATAAAATATACTGACTTGTATCCGGGTCTCGCATTCGCTGGACGGTTTTTACCACCGAGATTCCTAGGTTGCTGTTGTTGCTGAGACCCTGCCTCGTTGCTTTCCAAATCGTCGATAATTTTGTTGCGGAATTTTGGCCGGGATTGATGGTTGCCCGAGTGTCTTCGGGTCGTACGAACGGGACCTTCGGAAAATAATCCATTCTCGTTCAACATTCGCGAATGGTTTCAATAAAAATATATAGTTATTTGGGAAATATAGTTCGCTCTCTCGCTCTCTTCTCCTTCATATTTTGAACTTAATAACTTTCAAATTCGAATTCATTGACACTTGAATCGATACAAGGATATCGGTGGGCGAACCTGCAGGTGCGTTGAAGAGGCCCTCGAGCGGTAGCGAGGATTCTTCCGGATTATGAGTCGGAGTGGGTTCGAGTTGCGGCTTGAGCTTCCCATGCTGAGGTCCGATAGTTTTGAGGATTCTCTGAGTACTCGAGGGTCGTATTTTGCCTTCGGGAATCGAGGGAGTTCCCGCGGCTTTCAGTATTCTCGAGGTGCTCTGGAGTACTTGGGCGTATTTACCATTGATGTAAGTCCCGATGACGCTTGTTTCGTGAACAGTCGTCAGGCCTTCCTTGACGATCGTACCGCCTAGTTTCGTCACCAAACCCGTCGGATTTTCCTTCTCCTTCTTAGGCGATGGTCGTGGCTTCGACGGTGGTTTCGACGATGGCTTCAAATTTATCAGCTAATTGGATAAAAAGGCATAAATTTACCGCTACGTTCATTCGTTGCAAATACGATCGCCCTCTTCGGATTCATCGACGAAGCGAGGGGAATTCGAGGGAAAAGGGAAATGAGACGTGTACAATTAATTGTTCGCCGTTACGTTCCCGACGAGCGGTAACAACGTCAATGAGGTTTAGGATGAAAACGCCTCTCCCGGTAAAAGTTAATCATGTACGTTGGAGCGTGAGACTCGGATTCAACAAAGTGAAGGCGAGGACGCGCATCCTTTAAAGTTGACTAGGCTCTCCTGTCCCGGTCTCGCTTATGGCTATGCGGGAAAGCGTGAGAACCTACGCGGCGAGCCTCGCTATTATACTATTACGTATATACGTATAGCTTTATATACAAGTAACGCACGTACGGGTGTACGTGTGTATGTCTCTCAAGATAGGATCGGAGGGTGGCGTTATATATAACGCTGTATGTAACGTGTATTTAATGCGGTAGTGACACATTTCTGCATCCTCTTATAATTCTACTCTAGATTTTTTGCCATAAAAATTTCATGTGCGTTGTGTATTGGTGAATTTTCGTTTCGAAATTGTATTAACTTTTAACAAACGGGGGATGGTCATTTTCCTTTTCGGACACGACGAAAGTCCGTTGAAAAGGTCGAACATTCCGAATGACATTTACGAACCAACAATCTTAGGATACTGGAATTAATTTAACCCTGATATACCTGGCATTACTAATCTTGGTCTGGCATTATTAAAACGATTCTGAGTTGTTATTGCAATCATTGGACATGACGCGGCAGAGAATACATTTTTCTCGCATACTTAGCACTTCTCTAACAATCGTCGCTTGGTTTTCCAAAGAGGATCAATCGAAGCCTGGAGAGAGCTCGGACTAAATTTGAAAATAAAAGCGTGTTGCACCAGGTGAGATCATACGTCGAAAGTATAAATCCGTACCTCTTCACAAAAGTAACGCGACCGAAATTGCTCAGCTTGAAACGAGTCGTGAAGTCGAAAAAAGGGTTAAAACGTTCAGACACGGGTTTTGCAATGCGCGTGCCCCTCGGCAATCAATTAACTCGAATTTCACGGGATTTGCGACGCTTTTATGTGTACACTCGTGACATGATCACGAGACAATCACGCCACGAAATAACGAATGAACGCTAATCGGGCCCTCATTAATTCCAACGCGCAATCGGCTGAACTCCCCCCCCCCAATAATGAGACGCGGTACACGAGGATCTTTTCTCTTTTTCATACTTATGATGTGCGTTAATGAAGTCGGAAAAATTAGACTAATGTATTATCAGTTTGAACGAGACTCAAACGAGAAATCCGTATTCGCACGTTTGAAAATTTTGAGGTTCTCAATGCGGCTCTGAAATGTTATACATTGCATTATCGCATTATCAAACTTGGTTCCCATCCACGAAACTATCTGTAAAGGCCAATGAGGCGGTAACTTCATTCCTTTTTTTAATCGTGGTTTAGAAATGGTAACCCAGTTATATAGGTATTAATAGATAACAAATGTGAGATAATATTGAATAAAATTTAGTCATATGAATAAATAATAAACTAACGATAGATAATGTTAACTATTTAATACTAATCGATCAATAATAATTAATAATATAATAGTACTTAATAATATTAATACATATTAATTTTTATTTGTTTAATTAAATTTCATTGCTTTAAAGTCACATGCGAACTGTTTTCAAAATGTGACAGATGGGAACCTGTTAATCAACGATCTTTCATTGTGAGACATTACCTTGTACGTTTCATCTACGACTTCTGTTGGTTGCTTCGATAGGAAATCGTACTCTGGTTCGGCCAAATTGTTTTTAATGCCCGGCGTATCCGCTTGAGCGTGAACTTGAACTACCGAGGAAAGTACGGGACTCGCAGTCGACGGTTCTACGTGATTTTTCAATTTCTGGATCAGAAAATCACAGTGTAGATGAGTTCTCGTTCAATCGTGATATATTATGCCTTTCATCCGCAAATCCGTGAGAGATTATTGATATTATTGATATTGAGGAGGAAACCAACCGTGACGTTTTCAAAAAATTGATACTTCGTTTCAATTTTCTTGTAGCATGTGCTATCAAAAATATGCATGGTTCTGCCGGTGTATCGATCAGGGAAGAAAATATGATGGTACAGGGAAGAAACAGGGCGGAGCGGAAGACGCGCTGTGGACAGTTAAAAGCCTCTTGGAAAGAAGGCTCGATATATGGAAGATGAAATGGACCAGGTAAAAACGGTAATAAGCATGCGAAAGAAATCAATGAAAAAGAAGCTCCAAATTCTTCAATTGCATCAGCAGTAAACAAGCGCTAGGTAAATCCATCACCTTTGTTTCAGCCTCAAATTTACCTCGGTCTTTACTGATGAATCTTTTTGCGAGTTCTGCTGCTCGGTGACGGAATTCGCAACGACCTTCGTACCCTTGTTGTTAATCGGTTGTTTCTTCGTTTCTGGATTCGAAGCGCTCTTGTGAGTCTTGCTTGCCTGTATGTTGGGAGCCTTCTTCGGAGGAGAAGTCGGTTTGGTCTCGATGGGAGCTGAACTCGTCGACTTCTCTTGTACCTTGTTCGATCCTTCTGAAATATTTAAAGTTTCCGGATTAATCGCGCTCTCGCACCAATGCGTCTTTGCGCAAAGGGCGAGTAAAGTCCGGGGTAACTGTACGCAGAGAGTAAATGTGCGCACCACTCTTTTTATCTCCAAAAGAATCATGGCTGGTTGGAGGTTAACTTCAGCATTTTCCGCGCGCCTGATTGTAGAATTAGTTTGGGTTATGAAAAACGATAAACTGTGGAACGTTTATATTTTTTGGTTAAAAGGACGAACGCGGACGGTTCTAACAAAGGTGTTTCTGCGAGGGCCAACAATGCGACACCTAACCTCGAATCGAAATCGAGACGAGTCAATTTTATTCGTCACTAGTTAATTTTCACGCAATGGTGGATAAAAACTTTGCGAGTTTACATTCGATGATGACAGAGTTGCGGACATCCATACGCATTTTATCCTGCTGAGGTGAGTGATGCCGGGTAAGTGCGCCCGTGCGTACACTTACCAGTGATCAGATTATGTTTCGTCAAGAGCCGATCAGTTTTTCTAACACAAACTTTATTGATAATGAAGTTTCTACAAAGTTTGTCTTACACAAAGTTTATTGACGAAGTAGATTTCGAAATCTCGTTAATCTCTAGTTACCTCGAGGTCTAGTCTCGCATAGTCTTATGCGTAATTATTTAAAGTTTTCACGAAGAATTCTCAATTACTCAGCAAGTTTATAAGTTAAAAAAAAAATGATTCGTTTACTTTCGACGATCCTTCGCGTTGCAAAGTGTGCACACTTGACCCGAATGATTCTAGATTTTAGCGATGCAGACTTGAGGATCGGCGCGTCCGAAATGGACACCGACCGGAGGCGTAGATTTATTTTCTTTCTGTCATCTCGCGCAACGAAATTGATGAAGAAGTGGTTAGCCAAATGTTGTACCACGAGGCTCAATGAGTTTGTCAATGTGCAAATGCTCACACCTATCGAAGATGATCGACGTTCAAACGAATTCCTCGACACAGGTAGGACCTTGACATCGCGATGATTCATCGAATATTTCTTTACGCGTACGAAGATAATCCGGCGAGTTATTGTAATCGACTGTTTTGCTCAATCTTTGCATCAATCACCCTTGCGCCTATTGTTATGACAATACCTATGTAAGATTCAAACGCAATGATATTTACCAGGAAGGTTTCGCCGCCGAACGTGTGTGTGATTTGACGCTTGTAACGTTAGCAGGTGGGCGATCCAAGTAATCATATATACATATATACACATACAGTTTTACTCAAAAGTATGAAGTTTAAAAAAGTTGAAGTTTTTTTGTCCAGACGAAAAAGAGGAATATCTTGATAAAAAAAAAAAGCAAGATGTCGTCATTAAACAACAATATTTACAATTTGGTAGCCCGGTAAAAAAAATCAAAAGAAAAAATCAAAAGAATAAAAATAAAAAAAAAGAATAACGAAGCTGGCCTTGTCCGCTTCGAAACTCCGTTTGTTCGTTTGAATTACGATTTTTCTTTGCCGAGATATTCGATTATGTGTCCGAATAGAAAATTCACAGATTCCCAATACTTTTGAGCCACACTGTGTGTGTATATATATACATATATGTATAACGTATACATCGGGCTAAGTGGAGGATAAAAAAGATAGAGAAAGAGCGCAGGCGCTTCAAATTTCGATGACGCCTGCGCGTAAGAAGAAAAGAACAGAAGAAGAAAAGACGTGCATTGTGCCAAGTCAGTATCGAAATATGTCAGGGTTTTTCATGGATTCCTCAATGACGAGTCGATGAGACACGGAGAACTCAAAAAGGTCGTGGCCCGGTTGATCACCACGTAACGAGTAATATCATCAATATTACACGTAAATGGGTTTCTCAATGCATGAAAAAAAAATCAACGAGTCGAAGTGCCACGCGAATTCATCGTCAATCGAACGTTCGAAATCCTTTAAAAAGAGAATCACGCGTGGTATGATAATTCGACGAGTCGAAGGTTTGGCGCTTGATTTTTGCTTGGATTTGTAATGGGAAAGTACTCACTGAATAATCGAGTACGTGGACACGCTGGCGCATTCTTCAATTTTTTTTACGTGTAATCTTAATTAAAGGAAGTACGAGTAATTTTTTAAATCTGTTTTTACGAGTTATCTTCATTATGAGAATTAACGAGTAATCATAATTTTCACTACTGCGAAAATAAAAAAAATATGGATCGTCGAAATACGTTTTCAACCGAACGCGACCGGGGCGACGATAAAAATACGGTGGGGGGCGTTCAAGGCTAAAAAATTGAAACCCTATATCGAAAAAAAACAAGCCCCCCCCCCCCTCTCGGCGTCACATTCCTCATTTCGGTTTCAACATAAAAAACTATTATTTGATCATACCTGGTGGTGCGCTTTGAGGACTGAAAACCATCACCGTATTTCCGATCGTAGTGGTGAAGTCCAAAAAGCCGTAGACCGTTTGGGTGATGAAGTCATTTTTCGGCGGCGTTTCCGGGTGTTCGGGCACGACAATTTCCTGAGCCGGTGCGGACGGTGAGCTTGCCTTGTAAACCTGGGCAGTTGAGTCGCCCACTGTCGATCGAAACAAACAAACGGAAAAATGATATTTCGCGTCAAGTATGGGTGATCCGTTTGATCACGTTTCTACTCGTTAGCCTGTACCCTGTACGCCTGACGCACGTGCACTCGACCGTTTCCGTTCGATAAAATTTTTTTTTTCCATTCGATTCGCCGCGGAATTTTCACGCGATTTCTCGTCACGGACAACAGGACAGGTTGCACGACTCACGTGCAACGTCGCGGCTGCACGTGCGCCGTGGAGATTTTTTTTTTCGAATACCTGTATGTATATATAGGGTGGTTGGAAAAGTAACGTCCGGATGTAATACAGGGATTTCTCAAATTGAAGGATATAAAATATCCCTATGAATGTCGTATATCCCCAGGTATTTTTCAAAGACAAGTACTAAAAAGCATAAGCCTGAAACGATTAAATGCAACACTACTGAAGAACTTAAAAGTCGTTAATAAAAACCTTTAAAACTAATAAATTACAAAACCTACAGAAATTAAAAATTACTTACAAAAACTACTAAATATTGAATAGTCAACTAGTGAAAATTACGAGAAAAAAAATGCATTAAAAAATTCTGTCTCCTTTGGGAGATAGAATTTTAACCCTACGTTTGGCATTGATAATTTTACGCCTTCGTAATTTTTCGTAATTTCCGCCGAAGAGGAATCTTGCTTTCTTTTCCACTTACCACGGATGTTTATTGATATTTCTTTTAACCGATAATTAATTTCTATAATGTCAAATATCACCAATAATATTACGATTTACTTGGGCTTTATGAAGTACGAGTGTAATTAATTAAAAAGTGTTTAATTGTTGTCCGAGAGGAGTAGGTTGAAATAATTCACGTAATTAAAAAAGTATTTAAAATGACGAAAATATACAGAGGTGATTGGTCTGAAAATGAAGAGTATATATAAGGTGTAGTAAAAAGAAATCCATGATATTTCCAACAGCTGGATTTAGTTATCTGTATCTAGCGTTGTCCGATCGGGTTACGCTGGACTGCGTTAGAAAGATGAAATTTTGTACTAACCAAACTTTTTGCGACAGTTTTGTTTGGGTTCGTTTGGGTTGACGCGGTTTGTGATCAGTTGACGCGAAAACGTAATAGATTTCTTTTTACTACGCCTAATACATATTTATCAGCATGGCGACCATCGACGCCCCGCACTCTGTACAATTACTCGACTTAACCGTGCTACGATCAAAAAAATCAACTATCAAGGATTGAGCAAAATCATGGGGCGAAAAAAAGTGAGGTAACTGGAAAGAGAGAGAAATATCCAATCGACGAGAATCGCTATAGGCTGGTTATAGAACCAAAGGAGTTCAAGTGAGATCGTTAAGGCGATTAAGGTGGCGCACCTTTTTATACCCCGGCCGTAAAGAAAAGCCCGATTGGAAAACGTTCGAAGATAAAGAATGTTCGAACACGGACAATCCGCGAGATCAAACGTCCGTAGCGACGTCTACCAAATTCATAGATTAAAATTCACACGTCCGAATCAGCCGATATTTATCTTCTACGAACTATTTCAACGCTACTCTGTGGCGTAGATATATTTGGTAACCGAAAATTCAGCAAAGTTTGTTCATTTGAATTTCATTGAAACAAAAGTGACATTTTTATTGATAAAAAGAAAGAATAAAAGAATTTAGATTTTAATGAATAATAAATTAGATACTTAATCTAGCGAAGAAATCATGATTGATTGAAGAAACTGTGATTTAAATACAACTGATGTTTCTTTCGGAAGGAACAATTCAAACTCGAATTGTCTTGTCTTCGGAACGTTTCGCAAATACGAATAAGCCGGATTCGTGTTTCCGACGAATGCTCATTTTGGTGGTTTACTGGATTTAACGCGGAATCGTTTTATTTACTGACATTTATTGTTCAATACTAACTCAGAATTTATATGCCATTATAATGAGACTCTTGCGTTGTTTTTGACAAAGAATTTCCCCCCTCTCTCTCTCTCTATCTTTTTGTCTCGTTTTTCCTGTCGTGTGTGTCGATGATGCATCGGGCATTCCTGCAAGATTTCTCCAGTCGAAATATTCAGTTTTTCGCCACTGCCTCGCGCGGACGAAAAAGTGTAAAGTAGAAATTGCCGCAACGGAAGTGAAATTTTGACGCAGCTTTCATTGGAGTCGGTGAGACACAATTAGCTTGAACGCTTTTTCAACCCGATTTTTTAAATAAAAAAAAAACCACAAAAATGTTCACGGACTCTTTAACATGAGAAATGACTCAAGAACAGTGGCGACCATGGAACGCGCTGGCAAAAGCATTCTACCTCCGAGCGGTCAGTCTCGACGACCAGAGTGGACGCAATAAACGGGAAATCATTGCTAAACCGCGAATCGACCTAAGTAAATGGGCACCCGTGTACGCATTGTCAGACATTGACTGAAAGTGAGTTCGTTCCTTCTTTTGGCTCGGTGAGTGTATCAAGGCGTACACGAGCGATTCGGTGATCAAGTATCGCGTTACTTGATACGGGACTACCTACGTATACAGGCTTTACCAAAAGTCATTTTCTCGAACCGAACGAAAAAACGAATATCGCAACGAAATAAAATCTTAAACCAATTTACCAAACGGTGTTCAACCCAAACAAACCCAATCCGTGTAAAAAAAAAAAAAAAAAACTGTTAGCTTTATTTTGTTACTTTATTTTATTTTTTCAAATTTTATTTTATCGTATTTTTGGCACCCGATGTGTCTTTTTGAAAATACCGGTTTTTCGCGTGTTGGACTTTAAAAAAACGTCATCTCGCCATTTAGCGATACTATTTTTGAACACAATTTAAACTTCCGTTTCGTTTTTTGTTTCAAATTGCACAACCTTTTTGGTTTTGTTTTTGCAGAGTTTGAAACAACATTTGATAAATTGGTTGACAATTTTTTTGTCGCTGATGTATTCGATTTTTCCTTGGGATAGGAAAATTACAGGGTGAATAATATTTTTGTGACCAAGGTTGTGCGTCGTCGTCATCAAAGCTGAAGCACGAAAGCGTTTGGTATTTGTGGAGCTGCTGAACTAGAAAGAAAAGTGCCACTCGCGGTTACTGCTAACTTTGTTTATGTATATTTATACATATATATGTATGTACACGCACGCTTTGGTTTTGGGGAAAAACGCGGGTGCCGGAGTAATCCCGTTCATGAAATTTCTGAACGTGTCAAAAGACCGAAAGTTCTCTCGATGTTGCTCAACGAGCCGAGAACGTGCAGGCTTTCCGGCCCGTTGACCGACTTTCCGCGGTCTTGCACTATTTAAGATTCCGTGTGTATTTATGTGTTTATGTATATATACACAGAGTGGCTGGAGGAGTGACGTTCGAAGGTACCATTTAAATGTAAATTTATCAATCAAAAAATTTTAAAGTGAATTTAAAAGTGAAAACTGTTTAATTTAATTAAATTTTTTTAATTAAAAAAACCTTAAAAACATTTTTATTTAATTTTTTGAATTAAAAAACATCTTAAAAATTTGTTAATTTAAAGTTTAATTTGAAGATTAAGATTTTTTCAAGTTAAAGGTAAATTGAACAATTAACATTTTTTTATTTTATCTTATTTTATTTACTCGTGGCCCGATATTGAGACGGAATATTTTAAAACGGACGTCAACGCGACTTCTTTCGAAGCTTTCGATTTTTTTGGACTTTGTTTTCATGGTACTTACCGCAGGCGAGAGCTACGACGAGAATTAGATATTTGGACGCCATGGCTTGTGCGCTGTCAGCCGGATCTCATCGTACGCGGTAACATTTATTTCGAAATCTGAAACAATAAGAGATACGTGGCCGTTTTGAAAATTCGTTTTTCGACGACGATACGACCAGAATTGTCACCGAAAGATTTTTTAAAGAGCTCTCTTCATCGATTTCTATGAAGTGGAGAGAGACATTTTTACTGCATCGTTTAAAGTATTTTTAGGTATTTGAATTTACCGTGTAAAATATTTATAGTAACGTTCAATTATTTTAACATAATTCTAAATGATTTTTAATAATCTTCATTAATTTTTTATTTATATCTGAATAATTTTTATATAATAATTTATTATATAATTATTATAAAATAATATATTGTAATAATACATAATTTAACAAATCATTTTAATAATTTTCCAATGTTTTTTTCATACGATAAAACTTACATTTATGTAAGTTTTAAAAAACTTATAAACTTATAAATGACGAACGAAAAAACAATGGGAAAAATGAAGAGGAGACCCGGTTTTCTCGAGTTTCCCTGTACCCGCGTCTCGTTAAAAGATTAAGTGGAGAAGTTGGTAGCGCTCGATAAAAGATACTTTCCAAGTGGAACGAAACCGGAATGAGTGAAAATCCATGAGGAATGTAATGACGAAAAATCAAAGGCTGAGCAATGGACGAACGGAGTCTCGGTTTTATGCAAGGGAACGTTGCGTATGAAAAATGGGTGTTTGCGAAAGGTGAACGAAGCCACGGAACTCGCGATAATGTGTAATGAAAAATATAGGTTGCGGACGCTGCTGCGAGACCAGATACAAGAGGAAGAAAAAAAAACACCAGGGTCAGACCAATTGCGAAATGTCAGGGAAACGCTTGATTTACAGATAAATGAGATCTCGTTCGTTTTATCTTTAGTATTCGGCCTTCCTTTCTCGTTAGCGGTGAAAAGAACAAAAATATAAGAACGGCTCTTTTGGAGCGTGGAAGAGTCGGAACTGTTTCAGTGAAGTTCTCAATTCCGAAGCGTGAATCCTTCAAGAAAAAAAAAAGCAAGTCGTTGTCGAAACATCCAAAACGAAGGAACAAATATTATAAATAAAAATATTTATTGAAAAATTCCTACAAAACACTTTCGACCCTTCTGGAAATACGTCTTTGGACATTTACGAATTCAATTTGAAAACAAAAAATATCTATTTTAATTGAAAAAATTAAATAAAAATATTTTTAAGGCTTTTTTTAATTAAAAAAATTAAATTAAATTAATCAGTTTTCACTTTTAAATTTACCTTTAAACTTTTTGATTGATAAATTTACATTTAAATGGTAAAATATCTTTCGCGACGAAAAAAATGAAAAAAAAAGAAGAAATAATAAAATTCGCTGTCGTTGCCGATACGACGATGCGAATTCAAACGTCACTGTTTCTTTTATCCTTTTTTTTCATTTTCGGTTATTTCATTTGATTTTTCGTTATTTTTCAATTTATTTTCAGTATTTGGTTATGTCGTTTGGTTATTATTTCATTCTTAGTTATATTTATCTTATCATTTATGGTTATTACTGAATTTTCGTTGGTTCAATTATCGGGAAATCTTGACGAATATTGGGAACGAGCGAACGTTAAATGTAATTCGGACGCGGGCGCTCGCATCGAGCACACCCATTCCCGCGCTGATGTCACGTAACGTTCGTAATGGGGCGGACCGTTGCGTAACCCCGCAACTGTAATAGTTTAGTGGAAAACAATGCTAAGTGCAATGCTCTCAATCGGGTAACGGGTAACTGGTAAATACGTACCCTTGTACAAATTTGTCTGCTCTTATGTGTGTGTTTGTACGAGATATATATACACCCACGCAAATACAGTCTTGCTCAAAAGTATCGCAACGAAAAAAAATCGTACACCAATTTTACAAACGTGCCATTGAAGTCGACAAAGTCAGCTTGGTTTTAGTACTTTGTTAACATTTTTTCGATTTTTTTTTGTACCATGTACATAATTTAAAAATTGCCGGTGTTCCTTTTACAGATCCTGTCGCTGAATGCTCCGATTACTGTTCTTCAGAGTTCGTGATTTTTCAGCGCGTGATTTTTCAAAGTTCAATAATCGTAAAAAAAACGGAAATTTTTCAAATCCCGTATTGGTTACAAAAAAAAATCGCAAAAATGAAAATAAAAGAGCGCAACGTAGCTGACTTTAACCATTTCAAAACCCCGTTTTCAAAATTGGTTGTATATTTATACGATGTTTTTTTCTTCGGGATAATGAATTTTTTGATAGAAAATGTACCGGGTGTCTCATACTTTTGGGCAAGATTGTATATGCTTATAATATATATATATATATATATATATATATACACACATATGTTTACAGTCGTCCAGTCTGGTGTCTGGAGAATTTGGTAGAGGGAGGGGAGATCGACATGCCTGGAATTCGTAATTTCGTATCAAGAATCCTAAGCAGGTGTAACGAACTCGCCGTTCGAACGAGGAGACTTCTCGTTCCACCTCTGGGTTCGTGACGTTCGCGCGAAATCGAATTACGAACGATCGGGCCAATCGTGCAAACGAGCATTTTGGAATAGCGACGCGGGGTCTCAAAAAATTGTTATTTTTTTTTCCACTAAACAATATTTGTTAATACAGACATATCGTATACTTTTCAAGTATGCATACATATTGTAATCGGTAATTGTAATTGGTAGCTAATTGCAACCTTGAGGCATACGATCGTGAAGAAGAATAATCGAGTTGAATTTTTAGAGCCCGTCTAATAAGAGTCCCGTAATAGAAAAAGTTTGCATGCGATTTGCGGTGAAAACCAGTGAGCCTTGAAAACCCGTGGGATTATTGCCGATGCGTACCAAGATGCGTTACACGTTGTTCATAAATAAAAAATAATAGCGATTATTCATCTTTCGTTGAGTATAATATATGTCTATATATTTTTAATTATATACAATATATATATATGTATATTTCGACAGGTCTATAAATTTACGAACGTACAGCATTTTCATTATTCACCGCGAGTAACGAATTACCGCTTATCCAGGAACGCAAACAGCTGTAACAACAATAATAATATTACAAGTTAAATAACAGTAGGTTACAATATACCGTACCCTGACGAAAGATTATTTCGCAATCGGCTCTTGAATGGATGGAATTTACGGAGGCTTCACGTACGTATACGCGTTCGAACGTTAATCGACGATTCAACGTTGAAATAAATGGACAATAGCATTTTCCGTTGTTTCCCACAGTTGCGTCGTTTCCCACAACGTTTAGACGCGACCCAACGAATCGCGATCGGATCACGATTGCTTATTTTTTTTCCACCGGGATTGACACCCGGAACGTGCACTCTTCATTGATGAATCGTAGTGAAAAATTGTTAAGTGACAGTTTATTGAAATAAGGATACCGAATGATCGCTAGGCAGATAACGGAGTCACGCAAAACTAAACAGTTTTGATTTATGGTCAGACCATGTTTGCTATTTGTTTTGACCTCCAATTTAACCTCAAATAACCACTCTGAATGGAGAGTTTTGTTTAGATTAGGTTGGAAGGTTGTTTGAGGTTAAATTGGAATATTTCTTGAGGTTATATTGGAGGGTTTTTTGTGGTTGAATTGGAAGGTCATTTGAGGTTAAACCATGTAAACATAAAGTTATTATACAAAACCCAACGCGATGGTGAATTGCAGATTCAGTTTTCGATTTTTTTTTAAATCTGACCGCATAATCGACATTTGCCGGTGAATAATTCCTTCAGATGAATTTTTATAAATACATCGATATTTTCAAAAAATTCAACATGGAAAATATTTCTGGTTTCCGATCGATAATTTTTTTCATTCTCCCTCCACTCGCTTCGCGCTAGGAAAGATAGGTTCGCAAGAGGGAGGCGCAAAAAAAAAGTTACGTTCGAGTCTCTTTATACGAAATCTCTGATGCGAAGGATTCTAACGAAGAAATTGTTTCGACGCGCCTGGCAAACGAAACAGGAGCGTGGCAGAAGAAACAAACGTAGCGAGTTTGCTTCGAAGCTCACGCGTGTGTATATTCGAGCGCGCACCGCGAGCCTTTCACTCCGCGTGCTCTGTTCTCTCTCACGGTATTGCAACAGCGAACGAACTCGCGGATTTCGCCCGCCGGAGCACAAACGACGGCTCGTAATCCGTTTTCTAATAATAATGGTGCACGTACCGACACCATACTACGAAACGACCAACTTCTTGAATACTTGCAATACGTACGGGTGATTCTAGGTCGAATCGATACGGCCGTGACCCTCGACGAACATCCTTTCCACTAATTAGTCAAGTTTAATTGGAACATCGTCGATGGATCGAAGCCTAAATTTTAATCGCGTCATCGCACGGACGTCCTACTTCTTATTTTTGTATAATCCTTATTTTTCTATAATTTCCAGCGTTTTTTTTTTCTAATTTGGGATACGACAGTATTTCGGGATTTTTAGAATTTTAGAACTTTCGTATTTTGAGGATATTCCACCAGTATTAGAATTTTGATGATGAAAGAATTTTTAGTATTCCAGCAGTGTCAAATAAAAATTCGTAATCCGATTTGACAGAATTCTACATGCACCGAAGATTTCTTCCAAAAAAATGACAATAAGAATTCTATAGGGATTTGTTCTAGAAGAATGAAAAAAATAATTATATGAGAATAATTTTTCTAGTATGAGATATAAAATTTTATAAAAACGGTTCTTCTCATTCTCGTTCCCGAATTATTTCAAGTCAGGATTCGACAAAAAAAAACTGGGAGAAACAAGTTTAAAATTCCAAAATGTTAGAGACTGAAAAAATTGTAGCATCCCGAAGAAAAACAGATTTCCGAATTCACTAAATCACAGAATTTTCGGAACTCCGGAATTCCGTAATCTTGGGCATTACAAAATTCATTATTTTATTTTTTATCGTGTAAGCGTGATTGTCGATGCAAAAGGGAGATATTCGAATAAAGAGAATAATCAATATACCGTCGACTCGTACGGTTTCATTGGGAAGCGCGAAGAATTATTCAAGCAATCTTTGATAAACGAGAAGAGCTACAACGATCCGAGTAATTTGGCATGCTCGTAAATTTATCGCTATTTATCAATCTCGATTTGAGGCACAAACGCGTGTTAAAATATTTTTTCGACTCGTCGACTCGTAATAAACGACACGATAGATTTATCGGATAGAACTACGAGTGTACGAGTCATAAGGAAATAAGAGGAAAAAAAACACTGATTCGTTGAAACTCTTGCGATAGAGACGTCAGGATACGTTTGAACCGTTGGTCATACACATCCTGGGCTGTTGGTAGTCCACGAAAAGCCCGTCATTTTAGGCGACGCCTCACCGCGGTAAAAAAATAATCCGGTAATTTTTTTCGTGTACGAATAATCCGAAGCATCATTAATATCCATCATTCCTAACACAAGGCGTGGATAAAAACCAAAAAACACAACTTTTGTATGAAACTCCACCTTCCATAGTGATTGTGGGCGAGGGCGTGACATTGAATCGTGAAAGATTGTGGACGTAGATATTACGGTTAACAAAGGAAGGCCAAGAAGACCGCGTTTCAATGACGAAGAAAAAGCACGTCGACATCGATCAATTGATAAATCGAGCTTTATAGGTTATTTCGTAGATCCCACTTCAAACGATGTTGAAAATGAAAGGAGACGAAACGGCGTTCAGTGTTTACAGGAATAAACTAGATTCGTTAAAAAAAAAAAGAAAAAATAAGGTGACTAAAAATTTCACGGGGTCGGTACTTTATAGGATTTTTTTTTCTATCGCGTTGTGCGTCACACGTGTGCCGAAAGTATGCAGACCTTATGAACCATTTTGCATATTTAGTTTGATATTGATAGATATATTGAGGTTGGACCTGTTTTGGTACGGATGACGATTTTTTGGTGTCGAAAACGATAATGCCACCGAAATTCACCGGACTTGGTGAATTTCCCCTCCGACGTTTTTTATCTTCCCAAAACTGATAACAGCCACGATGGATGAATAAATATTCGAGAAAAATAAAAGGTTACAATTTTTTTTTAACAAACCCCGTAATTATAAAAAAGTATTGTTTCGTTTGAATTAATGAAATTTGAAATTTTTAAATGAAAAAGTATATCATATCGTTTGAATAAATGAAATTTGTATCAACTTGGATTTTGGGCACGTTTTGAAATTCGTTTTTATTTTTCCAGTATTTTCTGCGCGAACGAACGCAAATTTTGAGAATATATGTTTGAAGAAAAATAAAAAGTCACCTTATTTTTTAAGCAAATCCCGTATATATGAAGTACGACGTAGGTTAATCTATATCCATTTGCGATAAACACCGTCAGGAACTGGGACTGCCTTTCTTTCCCGTTCGAATTTCCTGTTTGAAATACGTTTACGTGTTTATGGAACCACGACTTATCCGCAATGGCAAATGCCAGTAGCGCGATTACACGTCCACGACGAATTAAAAAAATCCGAGCAAAAGCCACGGATTTTTGCTTGGGTGTGTACACGGTTACACGTCCGTGTAACCTGGAACGTTTGAACGCTCGCGATTCGTAACCTCGGGCAACTGGAAAACGTATACTACTGACCATAAGTGATCTCGGACCGTTCTACAAAAAATAAAGACCGCGAGAGCTGCATTCTTTCGTTTTCTAAATTATCGCCGAGTGCGCGCAAACCGGGGTGCTGCCGGACGATTATTTCCGACGTGAAATATGATCATTCGATTTATTAATCCTCAACCTGCGAACGTGGGACGTTTTTGCCTGGCCCAAAATTTCATTCGGGAATTTCACGAACGTATAATTATTTGATTATAATTAAATAATAAAAAAATTAATTATTATTATTTATAATTAATTATTATTTCATTAATCGGTTAATCAATCATTTATTTCATTATTCCATGAATATAATATTTTTTTCTATAAACAGCAACCTTTTTCCTTTGAGAAACTGTTATCGAAAAAAAATTCCCATCATTTTCACAAACGCTATATTTTTTTGAAAAAAAGAAAACGTTTTTTTTCACTCGTTCCTCAAGATTAAAAAATATATATATATATTAAAAATAAGAATAATAAAAAAACAACTGTTTCCTCGTGTAAATTATATTACAAAGATGAACTATGAATTTTTGCAGATTTGTTCATAAATGCTTGTGGACGTGGTAGCGCGAAGAAAAAAACGAGCCAGACTCACGGGATTAAGGTGTCGGAAATACCATCACGAGTTGAAGATTAACTTCTTCGGAATAAGACCTGCCCTCGTAATTGCGTTTTAATTTTCACTATTATCAACCGAGTTTTGAGTTACATTTAACCAGTTACAGAAATCTTGTGTCATTCGCATTAGGCATTTTTGATCTTTTCTCAGACCTCCCCCCTCCGCCATCCGATCGAGCTGAAATTTAACGCGTACTTTCCTTTCAATATTTGTGGACAACTTGTAAAACGAATTCTGGCAACGGGCAATAATTTTTGAGATATTAAATTTTACGTAAGCTTTTGAGTACGATTTCAAAAACCAAAAAACCCGCCGTTCAGCCCGAAATTTTTAACAGACCTTGCTTTTTGATGCTCCGAGAGAACCCCTAAAAGGATTCCTGGCGTTCAGCCAGTTTTCGAGACATCGAAATTTAATGGTTTTTATTCCAACACGCGCGAATATATCTATATCTTCCGGCACGGCCGGTCGGTATCCCCACTTCTTCAGAAATGCTTCTATACGGCCTGGCATGTGCGGACGGTTTTTTTTTCCTGCTGTATGGGTTAGGTCGGATACGTTTTGATTTGGTTAGGTTTGTTTGGGTTTGTTCGATACAATGACAGTGTAGTAAAATAAATACAAAATAGATCAATTTTAAAATTCGATATAGTGAAGTTTTTCGATAGTCGCCAAAAATCATTTTAGAGGATCATTCGGTATATTATACGGAAGGTCTGTGCAGAATTTTGGATTGATCGGAGCAGGGAATTCTTCGGAATTCTATCCCTCGTTTTTTTCGCCTCACGAGTCGTGAAAAAATCTTTTCGGCAAGATTTTTGCTTGGTCGTGAATCTTGAAGAGAGAGAGAGAGAGAGAGAGAGAAAATAAAGTATCGTATTTTATTACCTCGCAAGATCCGCAAAGTGAGTGGGAGATTCGTGAATTATTTGAAATACTGGATTGTATCTTAAAATTCATGATTTCATTATTTATAAGTAAACAAACGTAACCGGCTACACGAGAAGAGAATTAAGGCTCGATTTAATCCTCGATCGGCAATCATCCGCTCGATCCAAGCCTATGAAAAACACATTGAATCAGACGAATTCGAAGAAACCCCGGCGGTTTTCGTTTAATCGAAAAACCCATGTAAATCACGTCCCGTTGATTCCCGTCGAGGAACGCAAAGCAGATGAAAATTTTATTCAACGAGGAAATAAAGGAAAAGTTAACGAAAGCCGCCAAATAAAAATCCAAATCGTATATCCGGAAGCGGGAGGAATTTTTTTTCCAAATGAATTCCCGGAGCGAACTATTACTCGAGTTGTTATTTATTTTTTAGCTGTATTATAAGAAAATGAAAAAGGACGAATAAATGTATTCCGTAACGTCTGTCGAATTGAATTATCTACGACCGCGATAGACGCGTATTAGAAAATGTGAAACCGCGTGTCCCTCTCGAGCCGTACTTAATTGCCGGACGTATATACAGAGCGTCCAACAATATTGCAGCTGCTTCTGATAGGCCAGTTAGTGATAAACCGGAATAACCAAACGGGACCTCAAAATCTCGAAGTCTTCATATATATAATTATTTATCAAATTATAATTAAATTTAATATAATTTTCCATAATTTAATTCAATTATAATTTAATAATTAATAACAAATAACTATTAATGAAAAAATCATTAATTTTATTTTATAACTATTTCCAAAATGAACATAACATTTTTCCTTTAAGAAACAGCAATTGAAAAATAAAAATCCCCATCATTCTAACCGCGCTATATTTTTATGAAAAAGAAAAAAATTAAAAATACAAAAAATAAAATAACAACTATTTCCCCTTGAAAAATATATTCTAAAGATGAAGCGTGAATTTTTAAAGATGTTTTCATGAATATTTATAGGTGCGGATTGGATGCAAAAATAAAAAACTACTGTCTAGCATTTTTGTTCCGTACGTATAGTGCACGTTTTTAGGGTCAGAGATTTTCACAGCGAAAAAAAGTATCAACGTTTCGAAAACTATCACACTTTATTAATTATCATAATTGTTTGCGCCGTTTTGTCACAAGCTGACGAAACTTATGGACGGAAGCTCCAATATTATTGTTCGTTTTTGTCACACCCTGTATAAACGAAACAAATATACAGCGGTTGTAGCAAAATCCGGGGGATAAATCGTGGAGCCTGATAATACGGATGGAGATACAAAGCCCGTTGTTGCTGACTGTGTTCCACTTGGTGATAAAAACTGTATAAAATGATCGATCGCGAGATCAATCATCAGATTGCTAACTAACGCTCGGTAAATCAGTTTTACAGGACTCGACACTTTTCATCCCGAAGAATCTCTCTCCTGTACAAATATAGACGGATCTTGTACGTATATAATAGACTTTCCACGTGTGAAACGTTGGTACCATATACGTACCAACAAACATAGGTATATTCGCAAATCATACGGTCAAACTTTCTCCGTAAGTTGTTTAATACGAGCCCGATGAGCGTAGCACGAGCTACGTGGTGAAAATCAAAGAAAAATAAGTACCGGAGGAATAAGTAACACCAATCGAAATATTAGATAGCTGACGCTGCGTATTGAATATTTAAGAAGCAGCCTAACGACTGCTCGATCGGTATAGTCAATAGGCATAACGGATACCCACCCGGAACCCCAAACGGCTCTTCACAATTTCATAAAATTAAACCGGACAATCCCTAGTCGAGATCCCGTCATTTATTTTCGGCAATAATAATGGCAGCGGATGAGAAAGTTGCGAGGCTAAAGCTGTAGAAGAGAGGTGAAAACGAGACTTGTACGAATATCGAATACTGGCGTATCCGAGAAGAAACTTTTTTTTTAATTCAATAATTACGAAACGTAATAATAATACGATTACTATTTAATATATTGGCAATTAATATCTAATTACTAATTTTATATTAATACATATATAATTACTAATCAATATAATAATTAATATATAATTACTAATTAATATAATAATTAATTACGCTACGGACGAAGAAAACAAAAAATCGAATCGTGTTATTACGAAAACGTTGAAAAATCTGGCACTTCGTATCGTCGAAATAAAACCCATCCGGGATTTCGCAATACGTACGATTAAATTAAACGAACAAACGACGTCTAAAAATAACTTCAAATCGTAACGACTTCCGTTTCATAATTGATACAATCCTCCTATTATTTCATCCTTCTACAAACTTACTACGAGTATGATTATTGTTACTATTGACAAATGGGAATTGTCGCGAATGAATCATAGTGATTAATTATCAACTAGTGGGCAATTAGCGATCAATCATTCGTAATTATGATTCGATACGAGCCGAATTCGTTTCTGTTTATACGTATTTATACGTATTATATCGTATACGATGAATATCTCGAGAGGGTTAATCAATGGGCCTGTATTTCTCGAGGATTCGAATAAACGAGTAAAACAATGACTCGCCACGCCCCGAACTACGAATTCCACCGTTTATACGTGATATTTTGTCACGCGTGAAATACGTCGTATGGGAATGTAAACGAGGCACGACAAAACGACAAGAGCACAATATGCTAATGCAGGAGCGAAGCACTGGAGTGCGAAGGAATCGAGAGTTTCTCTACCTGCCGCGGTCTCGGTCATCGGCCCAACGCTTATTCGCCCAGCTATTATACGTGTACGTACACATTCATGATCAACCGAGCCAAGATCACGGTCATCCTCCTCGGGCACCGCGCTCGCTTCGCTATCCCCAAAAAATTCTTCGATCGGCGATACACGCTCGCCTCGGGCGCTTCTTTCATCTCCTTTTCCATTCTTTCAGCGAGAAAGAATATCCCCTTCTCTGCCCACGGCAAAAATTAAAACGTTCCAAAATTCCGGTCTCATTTCCGTTAAGAGGGAGACAAAAATCTCGGCGATATTAAGATCCACCGGGAAACGAATTGATATTCAAAAAAATAGTAAAATCTGTCTCTGAACAAACACTCCCTAACAAAAAACAAACGTACTGCCGATTATAATAGAAATATTAGATGCGGTAAAAAGAAATCCATGATTTTTATTTACAGCAGTCACCTTCCGTAACGACGCATCAGCTTCAATGTTCGTTCAAACTTTCGATGCCTTTCTTATAGAACGATTTGTGTTTTGCATTAAAAAACAATTCTTTCTCTGAAGCATCTTTTTGACATCTGCGAACAGGTAGAAGTCAGGATCGGTTAATATCTCGCGCGAAAGCAATTCGATGCCGGAAATCGTTGAATTTCATCATCGTTTTCATCGAATCATTGATCGGTGGATCGTTTAGGCGAAACATCGATTTTTCCTTTGCCTCGTAAAGCCTTTTCTGCTTGATCGCGTCATCCGATCGATCCGACAGCGCAACGTAGAAGTCGTCGATCAACGACTGTATATTTTCATCATTCTTGAATTATTTGAATTTGTAGATATTCTTATAACGAAATTTTATCGGGATACGAAACGCGATATTTCAGTTGCCCCCCACCCGGATTCGTAAAACGAAAAATGCTTCGTCCTTGGAACGACTCTGCGTGTACGCGTATGTACACGTTCAGCTTTGATTTTTGCTTCTTCGCGATAAGAAAATTTTCTGCCGGCAGTATCCGGCCCAAGGTCGTTTATAGATTCACCATAGGTGTATTTAAGCGTGTATTTAAGATTCTCGTGGGAGACGAGGTCGCCACAATCCGGTTTGCAATTCCGCGGTGCATACGATGCGTCGCCTCGGAATGCCAAATGATGCGCTCTTCTGTGTCATTGATACCGCTCTATCGCTGTGTGCGCGTGAACGCGCGAGATCGTTCACGACGAGGCATTGATCCTTGGCGCGTATCGAACATTCACCAAACCTCGAGGGTGTTTCTTCGTTAAAGTTTTTTCAAAGATTCATTCTCATCGTTTATACCAGATTTGATTTAGTAAAAAATTAATGAATTTTCAAATTTCGGTGGCTACTTGTATTCGATGTTGAATTTTATTCTTTTTACGTTGGTACACTTGTCCCCACTTGTTTGTATTTTATTCAAAGGGGATTACTTCGAAGGGAAGGAAAATAGATATATCGATGGATAAATAAATATTTTCTCGAGAAAAATAAAAAGTCACCCTTTTTTTTTGTACAAATCTTGTCGTTTAAATCAGTGAAATATTTATTAAATTGAATTTTCGGTAAGTTTAAAAAAATTCTTTTTTTTTCAGTATTTTCTGCGCAAAGTAGGTAACGAAAATTTTGAGTACGATCGTCGAAACAAGAAACGATCGGACGTTATTTTGGATTTCCATTGCAGATTGCCAGCGAGCTCGTAATTCCTGAATCCTTAAAACCCCCAGGAGAGATCATTATCCGCTTCGTGTCGAGCTAACAGCAAACTTATTATTATCCACTGAATAGCAAAGTTGGATGCTGGGAAAATCGAGGAATTGCGAAACTCGTGCTATATCGTAGAAACGAGAGGCTCCCGAGGTGTAGATGATCCGCTGATGCGCTTCAACGTTAACGCGCGCAAAGACGTATACCAGTACCAAACGTGCAAATTAGTCGCGTTATAAATGGATTTCTCATCGAAATATCAATATTTACAAAATTTCGAAAGTTTTTTTTAGCCTCTTCAGAGTTCAAAGAACGCGATGAAACAAACGTTTCGAAAATATCGCTGGATGACACTGACGGAGAGAAAGAAAAAAATTCATGACAACGTAAAGAAATACGAAAAAATGTTTATTGAAAAAGTAAAGGCTTAAACGTGCCGTTTAAGATTATGCACGTTTCGTTCCTCAGGAATACGCGATAATTCGTGCAATGAGAACGTTAACGTTAATTTTGTGTCATGGCGTACGTTATTACGAGGCCTGGGAAAATGAGATATGCAATTATCAACGGTAACGGGCCATCTAATCGGAAAATCTGAGCACGCGAGGGCGCATTAACGCGGTTATCCGATGGGGCCGCGCAATTCCACCGTGGAATTATTTTACGCGCTATACGCGAAACCACGGCACCCACCGAGCGTAACGTTGCGCAATGCGGGATAGAAAAACGAAAAAAAAAGTAACAATAATAATAATACGTATGCATTTAGCTACAAATAATTCTGACTCTGCTAATGCGGTATACCCGAGTAAAGAGAAAATCATCCATCCCGAAAACCCATTTTCGTAATCTCGAAAAATGTTCGAATTATTGAAAAAAAAATCACATTTTTAGTTTTTTTTATCAATATCCCGTAAAATTAATGAATATTTATTTACTTGCAAGTACTAATGAACAACAGCGTTTTTTTTTGTCCCATTACACGTTCCCTGTATACGTTGGAACGGCGCAGCGCACTTTTCCTTTCCAACATTTTCCGAGCGCGGCGTACGGATCGCTGTGCTAAATTCGCTTTTATTTTCTATGCTCTATAACCGCGTGGATATAGGTATTTTGCAATCAGCTCTTTCTTTTCACCATTTAAGGAATCTCCGTAACAATTTTAACGCGCTTGGGCAGTCCGTTAAACTCTTTTATTGGCACACGTCCGGTTACCTTCCGACGGAGTCAACAAATTCATTTGATAACGATTTACGAGGTTTATTCAGAAAATAAGGTATCTTTTGATTTTTCACGAGAAATATTTATTCACTCCTCAATATCTTTTCCCCTTCGAAGTAATTCGAAGTAGTAAATCTTCGTCCTTGCATCGCTCGTTTCAGTTGGGCCGCAGGGGAGGGGGGATTACTTTTAATGGGGATCTAAAGGTGGATTACTCGTCTGAAAAAGATTACTTTTACGGAGAAAAATAGATATTGATGAATAACAATGTTTAAGAAAAAAAAATGGGGGAAGTCACTTTATTTTCTGAGAAAATTAAACCTGTGCTTATCACAATGGTTTCTTTTTTTCGCATGAAATGGTTACAAAAATTTCAAAAATCGGATGTACAAATTGCTTTCGCGTTGGCAAGATATCATCAATAATAATCGCAATTATATTATTTAATAAAGTTTATTGACCTTAAGAGAAATTTGTATTTTGTTTTATTCCAAAAACGGACAGAACTTTCCGGTAAACCTGCTATATATATATATATATATATACAATTATATATGCACATATATATTAATTGACTTATACGAAGCGTATTGAGGCCAGAAGCGCGCGAGAGACTCGGAAGGCAAAACTCAAGCCGTGGGCGCGTGAGCCTATAACGGGTTTTACTGGATGTGCAAGAGATATACGTGTGGAACGCGAGTTGGCTATTCAGTGAAAGCGTTCATTCGATTCTTCGGCGTTGAACGCGATGCTCTACCCGTGCCACGACGTTCAAAGAAAACTCTTCAGAAACGATTAAAAAATGATAAAGTGACAATTGTTTCAGTCCCATGGAAGGTCTTTTTTTTCAAATACGACTATTTTATTTCATCTGATATATGGAACATTCCGCTTTTAGGGACCCTAGACCAACCCCCGTAAAGCAGTCGAAAGTAATTCGAGAAAACAATTTTCAAGAACAATTTCGACTTGTTGGATCAAGGACAAAAGTTGAAGGGAATTGTATATTCCAGGAAAAAGTGGATGGGCGGAGAGGCAAACGATGTTCCAATAAACGTGATATAAAGGAGCCCTGAACGAAAAGGGCCAATAAACGAAACCTGGCTCAAAATGTACTCTTCAATATCCAGAGCTAAAGGCCGGGATTGATGATACATAGAAGAGCCGAAAACAAAATCCTCCCGATCGTGATGGAACGAACAAGTGACTAGTGGAAAAATCGGTTTCGTAAATTAGAATGGTACGAGTGAATCCCGTCGGCGGCTTCATTAACGATTCGAAATCAGGGAAAGTGTAGTCGCGATTGGAAATGCTGATGAGAAACGAAATTAAGTTTATAAACGAACGTTGACCTTTGGCAGTGAAGTAAACTGTCCAATTATTGAGGGAAGCATAGAAGAGAAACCGTCGACCAACCGAACTAAATTCTATCGGTTCTTATTTTATTTCCTTCCTTAGTGTTCCTTTGTATCTCATTGCGGTCTTTTACGAGTTCACTCCTTTCACTTGACCCCCTCATTCCCCTCGCCTCGGACTCGTGTAAACGCAGACCGGTTTCCCGATGCACCGTCGCATCGCGTTTCCACGAGGGCACAGGGAAACTGGGGAAAACTTCGGGTGTCCGAAATAGTTCGTAATCCACTTTAGCTTTTTTGTCTTTTTTTATCGAAAATGCGCCGAGCAAAAGATTATTTACTTCTAATTAAATTTAATTTATAAATGAAAACATGAAATAAAAACGATGGGCGTCCAGGCCGTCCGATTATAAAGAAATAATGATTTGGTTATAAATAGTTATTTAAAAATATTCAAATAATTAAATAAACATATTATTATATAACGATCGGCAACAATCGGTATACCACGAATTCTTTCCGATCACACGCGGTACCGATTTTTCATCGCGATCGGTAAATCGACTTTTCGATCTTTCGTAGTTTTTAATCGGCCGTGCTCGGGCTCCCAGATAATCGCAATAATGACCAACCGGGAGAGGAAAACGTTCGTTGAAACGTCCAAACCTCGCGTAAACGCGGTTGTAAATCGCGAGTGGCTTTGTCTGCCCGCGCGTGCAACGCTCGAGTATACAAAAGTCCGCGTGCACGGGAGTCCTTGATACGTAGCCGAGAGGAAACGTATCGCGAGTATACCCTGCTCGGACACCCATCGACAGTCTCACTGGACTGCTCTAGGAGTTGAACGGGATAGCGCCGCTACCGCGCACGTGACGATCGCAACTCAAATGTGTATCCCGTCTTCGATATCTCGAGTGCGAACGTTCCATTGGTCAACGTACGAGGTATTTTAGTCCGAACGAAAAACACTTTTTTTTTAATGACCCGCGACAAAAATCGGCCCAAGCAACGACGAGTTTAGGCAAGACTTTTGTTTTTTGAATGCCAAAAAAAAAGGTTTGGCAACAATCGCCGATGGAGAAAACGCTAAATGAAACACGGGACTCTGAAAACGGAACTCAACGACCATGCAACTCGTTACGTACTCGAAGCTCAAATCGAAAGGCACCAACGACGCGGCGCATAAATATTCGATGCGGATACCGAACAACTCTTATAATCCATATTATTTCACTATTGCCGACCGCGTCGCGAAACGACGCATTGTTAGCTCAGCGAAAGCGCTTCCCGAAGAAAAGTGACGTTAATTCGCCACTACTAATCTTACACGAGTCACTTCGATCGTTATTCATTTCAATGGATAACGCGATTCATCAGTTTTTACGAAGCAAAGACTAAACCAGCTTTGTTTTTTATATTTTAGAGCAAACGTCTCGCCTGCGCTTTCTCTCTTTCTCTTCCTCGAAAAAAAAAGAGAAAATGAGGAACCGTTTTCCTAATTCTCGTAGAAGTCAATGATCGGAAGCGAACGGGAAATTAAGACACAGATAAAATTGTTATTAAGCTTTACGAGTATGAAATTTCGTAACGAAAATTTGGGCCAGGCGAAAACGACTCACGTTCACGGGACGAGGGTTAAATATTCACGCGTGTAATAAATATATTTTGTAATATATAAATTTGAATATATATGAGTCCTTAATAAAATGATATACACGTACGTATGTGTTTACGAGTGGATGTAACGTGGATACGCGAGTAGTTCACTTTCACTCGGAATTCGTTATCCGCTAGACGTAACATTGGGGAACATCAAGAAGCACTGAACGCCTTACGCGTTACACGCGGAAGCGCTCTGTTCCCGGATCGATCCACAGGCCGAAACTCGCCTGTTTCCCAGGATTGTTTTGTTTTTGTTTTAGTGTGCGTATGTTTTTTTTAAATTTTTTTTTCGTACCTCGCGCGTAACCTCATTGTTTTCACTGGTGTTACAATTAAGAATTTACGTCGCTGGGTACTCGAGAGCTGTAATTTTCGTAATCATATTCGATCGGATTATTTCTCGAAGGCCGCGCGCTCTCGAGACCCCGGGAGAACTCGGGATGATACAGTTACCAAAAAAATGCGATATATACGGTTCAAGGATACAAATCGGTTACGAAGTACAATTGGAGAGGAAGCCGCGAGGAAGAAAGGATTCCGTGGGAATTACGACTGTTCCCACGTGTTCAAAGATTATCAGGCCGAACTGACGAATCGTGAACATTTTGTCCTATTGATTCCTCGAATGTATCGTTAACTTTGTAAGGTTATTAAAAAAAATAAGAAGGGGGGTCGCGTAAGGTTATTTTTCGGCCCGTGCCTGTTTTTTTGCGCACTCCCGACGTTTGCAAAGCTCGAGGCTCGTCCGCTTTCGCCGTTGCCCGTGTCTATCCAGCGTGGGCTGCTTCGTCGAGAAATCCCATAAGTGCGAGGTTAGGAAACGCTGCGGATTCGTAGCACGCGCGATGTATTTAGTATATATTACGAATTCGAGTGTTTTCGCGTTAATGGAACGGGGGAAAAGGCCGTAATACTGGAAGAGGCGAGACCCTGCGTTACGCATCCGGGAATATTAATACAAAGTATCCGTATTACAGATGTGCGCGCGAAGAAAGTCGTTTGGATGTTGCAGCAGCGGGCGAACGAGTCAACAATTCGGATTCCAGGCACGTGCCGAGTTTACCGTACACAGTGGTACGAGCACAGGGCCCGTTCCGTTTCTCGCTCTTTTTCCACGCGTTTCCACATCCGCAACAAATACCGTTCCTTTATTTCTACGTTCCGTACGCTCGCAGGATGAAAAAACGTACAACGACGTTTAAAGGACTACGGAGAACCGACGTTATATCCGATAAGCGCGGCAAATCTCCAATCCGTTACGTAATTTTTAGAGGCGTCGTTATTAGCGGTTCGTTTGGGTTTGGGTTGGGCCGATGCGCTTATTTTCGAAAACGCCTTCTACGGTCGCCATTTTGAGATTTCATTTCGAAATCCTCGATTCGGGATTTCATTCCGAATACCGGTGGAATAATATATATTCCAACGCGCGTAACCAAATTGCAATGAATATTCACGAAAAGAAATGGCACTCTTAAGAAAACGCGATGTGCGTGCACTCGACTCGGTATCTCCGAAAGGACCATAATTTGTATCGCGATACTACGCGCACCCCGTGTAGAGTTGGCAATTGATGTTTTTTTTTAGCACATTCACTCCGCCTTGCACGTGTATAGCGCGTACAGTCACTTCGTTGCAAGAACGATCGGCGCCTTTCTATAGGTTTTCATGAAGATTTTATTTTCACGTAAGATCATAAATCGATGTTACGGCTTCGTGTTTTCACGCTGAGCGATATAACGGTTGCACAATGAGAGGAGTACCGACTGAATACTACGGATGCATTCTGTATGTATCGAAATATACAGGGTGACCGGTAATTCGAGCTGTTCGAATTCGTTTTATATTCTATTGTTCCTTGAAATAATTAGGCTTAATTCGATCCGAATACGAATTCATTCTAGAGGTCATTCGGATCGAATTAAGCCTAAGCCTAATTAAGAATTTGAGCCGTGGATGCGAAACTACAATTGGTTAGTCGGATCGCGACCGTGGTGTCTTTTACTTTACGGACGCGCCGGCCGGCTAGATAACGCCAGTCGCTCGTCTCCGCGAATTCTCATCGAGACTCGGGCACATAGACGAAAACGGAACGTACGAAAAAGGAGGAAAAAGGGCCGCACCGAAGAGAGGCCTTACGCGCGATTCTCTCCACTTTCTTCTGGCAAATCCGTAAACGCGAATAATAAGTGTATGAGGAAACGATATACGTACTTGCGTCGGAGGTCCAATCCACTAGGATCGCGGCGATCTCGGGGGTTTTATCGTTGGACAATCGACGCTCGGAAAATTTGCGGAACGACAAAGTAACGGTTCGTTCGATGTGACAAGAGGTTGAACATTCCTTCAGGCTTGCCTTCGATCGACTGGATGGTTAGTTGTTGGTTTTCCCTCTCTTGTGTACGTACGCGGCGAGCCCACAAACACGCCTCGCGACTCTCCGTAGCTTCTTTACATTCTACTCCTGCCACCCGATCGCACGGCTTTCACTTCGCGCGCGCACGCGGCGATACACACCGCGAAAGAGAATCCAGCGTCCGCTGCGCGACTCGGGAGAAGCTCGTGCCCGATCCATGCATGTATACGTATATGTTTCTTTCTCTCGCGCCCAGCTTCATCCGCAACGAACTTTGCCCAAATAACCACTTTTCGACACCAACGCCCTCCGGATGAACGAGGCTCGAGCTGGCCGGGGTTGCGCGACGAGAAACATTAGCTTGCGGAAAGAACGCGAGTGTTACGTTTTCGTCGCCAATTTTTTTCGTGAAAAACGGCGTCGAGCGTGTTTAGAAGCGACGCGCGCGTTCCTACATTTTTGTACTCGTGAAATAACATATTCTACATGTACCATGTAGTATGTTTTTTTTTTTTTTTCGACTCTGCTTCGATTTTACAAAACGCTGTGATCGTTGTGAATTGACTTTTTCAGATCTGAAACCCAAGAACTGGGGGGAGAGGGTACGCGACAGGCGAACGGTTTGACGATGTTTTTTAATGGCTACGGGACTGTGAGAAAGCAACGGGCTATTGCGGAACTGCGATATTTTATGCGTATTTGAAAGAACGGATTGTTCGGACTCTCGAATCGACGCTGTCTCGCCCGAAAACTTTTTCAATGTTAGCCGTAATCGATCGCTCCGCCATCACTCATTTCTTTATTGAATGTTGAAACTGATTGGTTTGGTTTGCGGATCGTACAAAGGTCGAATAAGAAAACAAATAAGAGGTTATGACGAATTTTGTCGCACGAATTACCTTTTTGCTTTCAGCGACGTTTCGAGCCCAATGGGCGTTGCGTAAACATCGATGGTTCTTATAGACGCGAGTTTAACAGAGGTGAAAATGTGATGTTTGGGATACGGAAGGAATAACATGAACAGACGGTGTAGAAAAATCTGATTAATCGGAAAAGATATATGTTTCACTACTGTAAGCGCGGACACCAAAATATATATTCCTATAAACTCTTTGACGCAACCTCGTAGACTCGTGCCGACCCCGAAAATCGCAATTTCCTGCTAACGAACGGCTTGACTGAAGACTATTGCGTAATTTTTATCGCAATTAAAAACGTGTAAGGATGGTGAGGACAATATGGAAGGAATTCCACAATCTAAACATGATTATCGACCGTGAAATTTAGCTATCTCTCTTGCACCGACGGCCACTCGGTCGGTGTGTCAATTGGCCTTAGCGTCAAAAAAATATTCCCGAGAGGTTTTTCGCATATTTCCAGTCTAATTTTGTACTTATGGCAAAAACTCGGGTATATTTGTAATTAGCAAAAAATTTCCGGTTAAATCGACTTTTTTAAGAGTTTTAAAACTCTTAAAAAAGTCTCTCAAAAATCTCAAAAATCACGATATTTCAAAAGGTCGTAGGATGGCCTTCTCGTAGGCTATGGGGATTCATTGGAAGGGCTTGGAAAAGGTTTTTGCCTGATTTAAATAATGGCGTTGGATTCGTATCGATAGCTCGTATAGTTTCCCCGCAAAGTCCATTTGAAAAATCGGAAAAAAAGAGGCAAAGGGGTATGTATGGAAAAATTTGCAAAAATCGGTGGTCCAACTTTAAAATTCTGCAAAAAATCGAATAATCATCGGATTTTAATGATTAAAAAAGCATTTTG